>JASANB010005663.1:0-17110 GCA_030248155.1 Sabatieria punctata
AGTAGTGTTGGATAGTCCGGGGTTAAAAAAATAAGTTCAGGTTCAAGTCAAGTCCAACATCGAAATTTCAGGTTCAAGTCCAGGTTCAAGTCCACCATCTAAAAAACCTGGACAATAGGTTCAGGTTCAAGTCCACTGATAATTTCAAGAATTGTTGAAATTTTGCACTGATCGCAACTTTTTCTGAGCTATTTAAGCCTGTCTACTAGTAATAAAAGACGAAAACCACATTTTATGGGGCAGTAGTTTCGTTTTCTCGCATATTCAGTTTGAAAAATCGGTGTAAAAACAAGAAATCATGAAAATGTTGTGCAATCCAACCGAAAATTTGACAAATTTTGCCTAAATTTTCACTCAAATTTTGAACCTATTGAGTGAGTCCAGTAAAACGAAACAGGTTCAAGTCCGGCTGAAATAAAATAGGTTCAAGGTTCAGGTTCAAGTCCACAGATTCCAGGTTAAAAACCTATTAATAAGTCCAGGTTCAAGTCGGACTTGCCTTCAGTAAGTAAAATTAAGAAAAATTTTTACCGGTAAGTAAAAGTACTTACTTTAATTCAAAATAACTAAGTACCGAGTAACTTTTACTCAGTAAATTTACTGGGAACAACACTGCCCGCACCAAGTCGATTCCTGGGTATGTGAAAAATACCTAGCCATACCGAACCGATTCCTGAAAATCCCATACCCAAACAACAGTACATGGTATCAACCGGGTTTCTTCCACGAAAACTTCCAATCGGCGTTAGTTTTGGCTTAGCACTTTTCACATATTCAGTTCTATCCTAACTAAATAAACGCCCGAGTGTACTAGTTGGAAAGTACTGTACACGGGTGACTATTTGGAAAGTACTGTACATGGGTGACTATTTTGGAGAGTACTGTAAATTACTGTAAGTTTATGGGTGACTATTTTGAAAATTCACCCTTCTCTGGCTGATGGCGCGCCTGAATATGACTTGATTTTTGCACTGATTTTTCAACAAAACCTGAAATAGTACATTTCTTTTGTGAAACACATGCTTTTCGGTTAGATAAATTAGGTTATAACATATTTTTCATCATATTTTTTATCTCTTCTAGGACAAAATGTTTTATCTAAATGTTACGATGAGTGCTTATTTGGAAAGGCTTTCCAAATAATCGCCCAAGGAAGATTATTTTGAGAGGCGTTTATACAAACGGAAAAAAGCAAGCATATATGGTACCGATGCCACATACTGCATTGGTTCGGCCTCAAGTGGTACCACCTGCCGTATACCGATACCATATATGTCGTTATTTCCCGGTGTGTTATACGTACTCTGTTACTAGGTGCCAAAATTTTTACTACGCACACCGTACGTACAGTACACACAGTACAGTAGGTGAGGCTTGATTGGAGTCTAAATTTTTGGTCTTGGAGGAAAGCTCTACTGGACAAACAAACTTACAGGGAAAGGCCCATTTTTGCCTATGCGATATAAACTGGGAAGGACAATTTTGAAAGTTGCCCTTATGCTCATAAAATGACGTTAGGACAATCGACGGCGCCTGCCTATGCGAAGAAAATTGCTACGGAATTGGCTGCGAAAAAAGAAAATCAATCTCCACCTTGCTTCCGGCGTCTACCGCCCATGATTCTGTCACAATTCCATCCTCTGAAACATCGATTTGGAATGCAGTGCATCTGCCTGCCCATTATTCTATTCGCGTTGCTATTTTTGTCCATAATTCTACTTCTGATCGTTGCTGTGTGCCGACGAATTGCGTGGGCATGTGAAAACTGAGCTCTAGTTCTCAAGAAGATGGACATTCGGAAGTTTCGCTTGCAATCGTAGCTACTCGTCGTGTTTGGTTGCCTGCAAATCCACCAACTTACGAGCAAACTGTGCGTTAGTTTGGAGCTTCCGATTTTGTGCGCACAGGTGTCAGGGAAAACTCTGTAATCTTTTGCATGTGAACCTTTATTCTTAATAAACATAGATACATGGATAGACGTAGGCGGTTCCACACAGATACTATCGAATCGAGTGCGAGCAGAACACTATCTTAAATAGAAATAAACTCAGTTGGGCCGAAAATGTTTCAGTTTTAAAGGTAAAATTCTTTATCATTTGAAGCAATACACCCAATCAAACTTGTGTTGTTGATTTATTTGTGCCATACCAAAAAAGCTACAAATTGAACAATGAATATTGTGTTACAAAAAACCAAATATCTGGAAACCACCCCAATACCCAATCCAATACCAGTTACTACTTTGCAGTTTTACCTAGTATAGCAGAATAATTTCGTGTTATATCACAGCGCCATTTCTGTTCCACAGCATCCGGCGTATCCAGCGCAGTTTCAACCTAGCTTGGGAAGCTCGCCCCTCCCTCGGCAGTTGCGCAAGTTGTCTAGATTCAATCGAATTTGCTTCCGCAATTGACTAAACGACCTCTGGTCCGACAGCAGCAAAGTTATTCGTACTGGTTCCAATAAGGTACCCTAGAGGTTAAAGTCAGACCGCAAAACCGAAAACAGTAGCGGAGACACGACTGACATACTTGGCGCTGCCGCCAGCGATGGAACCGGAATGTGACGGTAAAAATGATTCATTTCATTAATTGGCTCTATTGCTTAAGTCTATAAGATTCTATTTACGTCAAACCATGAGATTGCCTCACGAGTGCTAACGCACGTCGCTGCTAATTTGTTAAGACTCGCTCATAAATAGCCCGTACTCTATCTAAAAAGAGTTAGTACTACGCACGTGTGGGTGAGCTTCACAAAGTGCTAGAAAGTGACTTGCGCCAAAATCTCGAGATCGAGAGAAAATGCGTCTGATGCAGGGATACCTATTATACCAAAACTCTACTGAAAAGTTACCAAATGCTCAAATACTAAACTGCGCGGCTCTCTAGCAAACTGTTTTAAAGCCGAATTTCTCCAATTCTTCATGAAAAAATCAAGTTCGGTTTTTTGCGTAATTTATCGCATCCGGTCATGTTATCGCCGTTTTAGCATAAACTTTTTCTTGTAGCGCGAGTTGGTCAAATCTATTGCCCATAACTAAAATGGTACCAACTGTGCCATAGAAAATCGAGTGCGGTTTTTTGCCTGAATTGTCTTATCCGGTCATGCTATCGGCCCTTTTAGCGAATTTTCGCTGTTATTAAAACCGCGCGCCATCGCGTAATGGCGTAGCGCGAATGTTAAGAATGGTTGCCCGTACCTAGCAGTAGGCACCCGTCTGATTATAATGAATTCACCAGTTTTCTAACACCTAAAGTACGTACGTGCTGCATGTTTGTGTATCTGCCTTTTACAAAGGCCCTCCCATGTATTAAGCCAATTGCATGACAGTGAAGCAGGTGAAAGAGGTGCTTTCTATGCAAAAACTATTAGACCTCAGTCACTGCAAACCGAACCGATGGAGGCGCAACTGGTCGAAATATGTCTATTCTGCTGGGCAGTGGTCTCTGTTATAATATACATTTTAATGTTGATTATGCTAATTAAGCAACGACACCAGGAACCGTTCAATAACTCTTTTTTCCATCTCTGTATCTCACTTGGTTTCGCCGATTTGGGCCATATATTTTCGCTCTATCCGTTCAGAAACTTTAGACAATGGGGCTGGATTAGGTTTGAGTATCTGTTGACGCACAGAAATCCGTTGGTAGTGAAGCCGTTCGCTTGGCTGGTCAGTGCTTCCAGCTACTACTTTGGTCTCAGTCAATTATTGGGCGTTAGTCTGCTCTCTGTTAATCGGAGAAGTGCAGTGATCGATCCTTTGTATGTAAGTGCTTTTTCAGTTCTCACAGGCAGGTAAATTTCGACAAACACTGATGGCGAACAAATGAGCGTTTTTTTTCAGTTTTCCGAATTAGTTCAAATGGTCAGTTTTCGATGAATTTTTAATCGAATGAAAAGATTTTTGGCACGATTATTATTAGCTCTTTACAGTTTGTTTTGGCCAAGTTCGAGTCTGCTAGCGTTCTGTAGCCTGGAGTTATGCCCTTCCGAAATGAACTGACCCGAATTTTAAGACGTCAAATTTGAACGTAAATATCTCACGAATCCTTCTTCCGATTTTCCCCAAAATTTGCAGTTAACCAATCTATACATGGAATTAAAACCCTGAAGAGGGCAGCTTTCTAGCATGATGACACCCTCATTTTTGAGAATGCCAAATTGAGACGTTTACTTACAGTAAAAATCAGCCAGATTTTAAGTGCTAGAAAGTTGACCTCTTCGAGCTTTTAAGTCCGTATAAAGAGCAAAGTTATGGAAATGTGCGATGAAAGATATCGTGAGAAATTTATGTTAAAATTGACGTCTCAAAATTCGGGTCAGTTCATTTCGGAGGGGCATAACTCCAGGCTACGGAGGGCTAGCAGACTAGGATTTGTTCAAAATAAACTCTGAATAAACAAATGTGCCGAAAATCTTTTGATTCGGTTGAAAATTGACGGAATGGCGATCATTTGAAAAGTTATTCGGAAAACGCGAGAACAGGCCGGCGGTAATTTTTTGGCCAATAGTGTATATGGTTTATAAATTGAGACGTCAATCCAAAAACCCTCCCGAACTGGACTTACTTGTACCACAAATTTGCTTACCCGGCGGTTTGATGTATAAGCTGCTGCAAATTATGAAACATGTGCTCCTATTAGTGTTTAGATCTGGCCCAATAAAATAATGCAAATGATGATCGGCATTCAGTGGTTGGTGCCGGGTCCAACTCTCATTCTGGTGGCTCTTTCAAACCTAGCCGTTGTTCCGAGCAACTATTCCGGCTACAAAATAGTAGCCACTAAGCCCACACCTGGCTTTGTAAGTGACTCTGGCTGAAATTCTGTGCAAACCTTTGTGTTGTTTAGTTGAATCTGTTTTATTGCCTGGCCTGGAGCTTTGGCTTGGTGGCGTTTTCAGCCTGGGCCTACGCGCACACCTATGTGCACATTTGGAGAAAGCGTAGACAAGCTCGAAAGGCTGGGAGAAAGGCTGAGGTGTCTGATGAAGTTGTCCTGACCAAGGTACGTTGTTTCCTTTGAGAGATTTGAGCTTTTCATAGGCTGGTTTTTTGCCAGGCCGCCATGCGTCTGATCAGAATGGGGTTTGGTCTGTTTCTGCTGATGCTGGGGCTGAATCTCTTTCTCGTTGTCGCCATCGTCATGTCGGCATTTGGAGGAGGCAGCAATCTTGAGCTCTTGTCAAGAGTTTGGATGAATTGGACGGTTGTGTTTGATGTCTGCAATGTGTGGTTGTTACTTATCTATAGTAAGCCTGTCAGACATCGTTTCATGCTCTTTATTGGATTCAAGCTTGAAACCAACAGCGTTAGTGATTTGTAGAAATTTTCTTTGTGGTCACAGTTCATGCACGTACATAGTAAAATTACTGTTGGAAAGTCCTTGGTTAAAAAAGATAGGTTCAGGTTCAAGTCAAATCCAACATGGAAATTTCAGGTTCAAGTCCAGTTCAAGTCCATCTTCCAAAAACCTGGACAATAGATTCACGTTAAAGTCCATGATATTATCAAAAACTGTTGAATTTTGCACTGCTTGCAACTTTTCTGAACCCTATAAGCGTGTCCACTGGCAGTGAAAGACACAGATCAGACTTTTGACGGGGTAGTACTTTCGTTTCTGACATTTTCAGTTTGACAAAAAGTATATAAACATGAAACCAATAAATTTCTGTGCGATCGAACCGAAAATTTAAGCCTAAAATCAGTGGCGTATCCAGAGGGTGTGTACACCCCCCTTTGCGGTGGAGGTAGGAAGAAAAAGTCTGTCAAAAATATAAGAAACTAGTGAATTATGTACTAAAACTGTTTATTTTGTGCTCAGAATGCCTTCTAAATGCGTTTTTGAAGGCCAAATTTTCTAAATTTTCTCGCCCTGGTCGGGCAGAAGCCCAACCAGGCCATTATAAACTACTAAAACTTGTAATTTCTGTTAATTTTAAGCTCGGAATGCGTTTTAAACGCGTTTTTGAAGGCTAATTATGCTAAATTTTCTTACCCTGGTTGGGCAGCGGCCCAACCAGGCACTTTGAAAATTTTACACCCCCCCTTTCCAAAATCCTGGATACGCCACTGCCCAAAATTGCACTCAAAATTTGAACCTATTTGAGTAATTCCAATAAAACGGGGCAGGTCCAAGTCCGGCTAAAATAGAATAGGTTCAGGTTCAGGTTCAGGTTCAGGTTCAGTCATACCAACCAAATTGAAACTGAATAAGCTAGTACATACTACAGTATACCATACCATCTCAAATGGCCAAGTTTATGCCATACCCATACAAGTAACACATACATGTAGCTGGCGGGTCTGCCCCACCCGACATAGGCCCCCCGGATGGGGACCCCCCGAGACGATTTTCCCGACCCCCTCCGATTTTTCTGGCAAGTAATTTTTTGAGCAAACTTTTGCGATTTTTTACAATTTTCATTCCCCGAAGTGGGCAGGGATGTGGGTGGGGGTACTGTGGGAAACATATATGTTTTATGTATATGTTTTAAAACATAAATATGTTTGTTTTTGGGAAAACATATATGTATATGTTTCTCAATATCTTTGCATGTCAAATACGTTTTGTATTTATATGTTTTGAGGCCAATATGTTTCTGGAAACATATACATATTTTTGCTATAGGAATTCATGATTTCAAGACTTTTGGTTGCTGTTTGACAGTAAACTTTTCCAAAATCTGACTTTTACTTAAACTTATTGAATCTGAGTATGCTATCTAACTTGTTGCAAACCGTTTTAAACCAGGAAATTCAGAATCTCAAGTTTGAATTAACGAAAATTAAGACAAAATATAAGTGAATAAGCGACTTTTACACAAATATGTTTTATGTTAAAAAATATGTGCATATTCAATTTTCAGAAACATATAACTATATGTGTTATTTATATGTTTGATTGGCGAGAAACATATATTAATATGTTTTAAAAATTTCCATATTTTCCCACTGTAGGTGGGGGTCTGGCGCCGGCCGGGGGGGGGTCTGAGCCCAAATTTTGGGAGGGAGGTTGGGCACTAAAAGACGCTCAAAAATCGAAAAAATCGCCAAAAATCGCTAATTTGGGCTGAAATACAGCTAAAAAGTGCGGTTTTCCAAACGATTTTGGCAATTTCTGTGTCTGAAATTGTAAAAAAAATCGCAAAAATTTGCACAAAAAATTACTTGCCAGAAAATCGGAAGGGGGATCGGAAAAATCGTCTCGGGGGGGGGCTGGCCTAAGTCGGGTGGGGACAAACCCCCCTGTTACATGTATGGCCATAGCCATGTAACAGGGGGGTCTGGGGGGGTCTGCCCCCCACCCGACTTATGCCAGCCCCCCCCGGATGGGGACCCCCCCCCCCCCGAGACGATTTCACCGACCCCCCCTCCGATTTTTCTGGGAAGTAAATTTTCGAGCAAATTTTTGCAATTTTTTACACTTTCACACACAAAAATTGCCAAAATCGCCTGCAAAACAGCACTTTTTAGCTGTATTTCAGCCCAAATTAGCGATTTTTGGCAATTTTTAGCCAAAAAATTGCGATTTTTTCGATTTTTGAGCGTTTTTTAGTGCCCACCCCCCTCCCCCAAAATTTTGGCTCAGACCCCCCCCGGCCGGCGCCAGACCCCCCCCCCCCAACCCCCCCTCCCCCCATCGGCGGATGACCTGTTACATGTATGGCCATAACACCTACAGTACGTGCGTGCTTGCATGTTTATGTGCATTCAGCAGTATCTGCCTTTTACAAAGACCAGACCATCTATTAAGCCAGTTGCATGACAGTGAAGCAGGTGAAAGAGGTGCTTTCCATGCAGAAACTTTTAGACCTCAGTCACTGCAAACCGATGGAGGCGCAACTGGTCGAAATATGTCTCTTCTGCTGGGCAGTGGTCTCTGTTATAATATACATTTTAATGTTGATTATGCTAATTAAGCAACGACACCAGGAACCGTTCAATAACTCTTTTTTCCATCTCTGCATCTCACTTGGTTTCGCCGATTTGGGCCATATAATTTCGCTCTATCCGTTCAGAAACTTTAGACAATGGGGCTGGATTAGGTTTGAGTACCTGTTGACGCACAGAAATCCGTTGGTAGTGAAGCCGTTCGCTTGGCTGGTCAGTGCTTCCAGCTACTACTTTGGTCTCAGTCAATTATTGGGCGTTAGTCTGCTCTCTGTCAATCGGAGAAGTGCAGTGATCGATCCTTTGTATGTAAGTTATTTTTCAGTTCTCACAGGCAGGTAAATTTCGACAAACACTGATGGCGTAAAAAGAGCGTGTTTTTTCAGTTCATATTTATGTTCAAAATTGACGTCTGAAAATTCGGGTCAGTTCGTTTCGGAGCTAGCAGGCTAGGATTTGTTCAAAATAAATTCTGAATAAATAATAAAAATTGTGCCGAAAATCTTTTGATTCGGTTGAAAATTGACGGAATGGCGGTCATTTGAAAAGTTGTTCGGAAAACGCGAAAACAGGCCGGCGGTAATTTTTTGGCCAATAGTGTATATGGTTTATAAATTGCGATGTCGATCCAAACACCCTCCCGAACTGGACTTACCTGTACCACAAATTTGCTTACCGGAGATTTCCGCTTATAAGACCACCATAGTAGAAGACCATGGTCTTTAAATAGGTTTTTGTTTCCAGTTATAAGACCATGGTCTTCAAATAGGTGGTCAGAAAACTTGGTTCATAGACACCCAATTTCCGGTTAAAAGACCATGGTCTTAGTTTAATTGACCGATTTTAGCATACAATTAACTGTTTTTAAAGTGAACAAAAGCTGTCCATCGTGTGAAAACAAAGGCAGAAGTACATAATACAGATAAAACATGATTCTTTCTGATTTTTATTTTGAACGCAATACAGTACCTGCTACGCTTCAACACAACCTTTCTTTTAGTAATTTCAAGTAAAGTTTTACAAGTCAAGAGTAAACTTTAACAGCCATCTAGGTGAAGAACAAATTCAACTATTGGCCAAAAATCCTTTTTCGCAGTGAACTAACATTTTCCAGTTATAAGACCATGGTGTTCAAAAGGGCGCCATAAAATGACCCTAAATTTGGGCATTTTCCAGTTATAAGACCAGGTCTTATAAGTGGAAAACTCCGGTACCCCCGTTAGTTGATGTATAAGCTGCTGCAAATTATGAAACATGTGCTCCTATTAGTGTTTAGTTTAGATCTGGCCCAATAAAATAATGCAAATGATGATCGGCATTCAGTGGTTGGTGCCGGGTCCAACTCTCATTCTGGTGGCTCTTTCAAACCTAGCCGTTGTTCCGAGCAACTATTCCGGCTACAAAATAGTAGCCACTAAGCCCACACCTGGCTTTGTAAGTGACTCTGGCTGAAATTCTCTGCAAACCTTTGTGTTGTTTAGTTGAATCTGTTTTATTGCCTGGCCTGGAGCTTTGGCTTGGTGGCGTTTTCAGCCAGGGCCTATGCCCACACCTATCTACACATTTGGAGAAAGCGCAGACAAGCTCGAAAGGTTGGGAGAAAGGCTGAGATGAATGATGAAGTTGTCCTGACCAAGGTAGGTTGTTTGCTTTGAGATTTTTGAGCTTTTCATAGGTTGCTTTTTTGTCAGGCCGCCATGCGTCTGATCAGAATGGGGTTCGTCCTGTTTCTGCTGATGCTGGGGCTGAATCTCTTTCTCATTGTCGCCATCGTCATGTCGGCATTTGGAGGCGGCAGCAGTCTTGAGTTTGTCTCAAGAGTTTGGATGAATTGGACGGTTGTGTTTGATGTCTGCAATGTGTGGTTGTTGCTTATCTTTAGTAAGCCTGTCAGACATCGTTTCATGCTCTTCATTGGATTCAAACTTGAAAGCGGCAGTGCTAGTGATTTGTAGAAGTTTTCTTTGTGGTCACAGTAGTAAAATCTACAACTACTACTTTTCTAGCTCCCTAAGCTGCTACAGTCATGTTTGGTTAATCCTGATATTCACTTTCTGGACAAGATTAGGCCAGGTTCCAATTTTGCTCTATGTTTTATGAGTTGTTAATCCGGACATAAGATTTGAGGTCCCAACTTCGAATTTTGTATGGAAAGTGATTCGTTAATCCGGATTTTGTTATTATTAGTAATTATTAGTTAGTAATTTTATAATTCAGTCGTGAAGTTTTAATGTAATAATGCGTTCAGTGCAGCCAGAATGTGATTTTTTGGCCATTTACGAGGTCTCAATCGCCAGCACAGTTGGTGTAGTGGTTTAGACAGCAAAGCCACTGTGCGCGAAGTCGTGCGCTCATCCTCTCGGCACGGCAAGTTTGTTACCGCAAAGAATTGGTGGTCGGCGCAAAGCTCCACCAAGGCCACCGAAAGCCGGTGACAGCTAGTAGGTAAATGGGAACCGACTGGAGCTGCCGGTGCACTTCGGGCCGGTCAGAATCGCAATCGCAAATAGTGTTCGCGTAGCACGATTCTTTAACGATTTTTACTGTATATTTAGTCTTACACTTGAATTTTTGGCTGAAAATAATCAACTCTTCTCAAATTTTTGTCTTAAAAGTTTGTAGGCACAATCGGCACTGTATCTTAAATCTGAGTTCTCCAACTGGCGGTTTAGCGAAGGGAATTTATGGGGCAATCTTGGCAAGGCGGTAGAATTGGCTTTTAACGACTTTCTAAAGTTTGTCCGTTTGGATGATTTTTCTCCGTACGTTTTATTGTTAGACACTAATAGAATATGTGCTGCACAATGTATCTTGTTTTAAGTGCGTAGTCTAGTCAGGGTATCGTACTTCCTGCATTTTTCAGTTCCGATGTCCAGTTCGTTTGAATAAAAGTTTTATAATAATAATGTGCAATTGCGTGTGAAACGCTTCATTGCATGAGAGTTATAGTGCTCACGCAAGCTAGATCTGATTCTCAGTTAAAACTTCGAGTGCAGCGTCTCACATGGCAGCACACGCGTTTGAGGTACTGTTGGCAAGTCCGACTTGAACCTGGACTTATTAATAGGTTTTTAACCTGAAATCTGTGGACTTGAACCTGAACCTGAACCTATTTTATTTCAGCCGGACTTGAACCTGTTTCGTTTTACTGGACTCACTCAATAGGTTCAAAATTTGAGTGAAAATTTAGGCAAAATTTGTCAAATTTTCGGTTGGATTGCACAACATTTTCATGATTTCTTGTTTTTACACCTATTTTTCAAACTGAATATGCGAGAAAACGAAACTACTGCCCCATAAAATGTGGCTTTCGTCTTTCATTACTAGTAGACAGGCTTAAATAGCTCAGAAAAGTTGCGAGCAGTGCAAAATTTCAACAATTCTTGAAATTATCAGTGGACTTGAACCTGAACCTATTGTCCAGGTTTTTTAGATGATGGACTTGAACCTGGACTTGAACCTGAAATTTCGATGTTGGACTTGACTTGAACCTGAACTTATTTTTTTAACCCCGGACTTTCCAACACTAGTTTGAGGTTCTTTTGTTCATTTGGGCTGTCTTTTCCATCATACTCTATATCCTTATGTTGCTAATGATGATAAAGAGACGGCACCAACCACCATTCAGGGATCCTTTTTTCTATCTCTGCGTATCATTGGGGTTTGCCGACCTGGGTCACATTCTAACCCATTATCCGTTTCGGTTATTCAGACAGTGGGGCTGGATTAGTTGGGAGTTTCTGCTGCTCCACAAAAATCAGAATGTTGTTAGTGCCTTTGTGTGCTTCATTCAAGCAGTTAGCTTTTATTTCGGTCTTTCGCAGTACATCGGAATCACTACGTTGTCGTTGAATCGAAGAAGTTCAGTTATTGATCCTCTCAGGGTGAGTTCACCGACCGACCGACCGACCGACCGACCGACCGACCGACCGACCGACCGACCGACCGACCGACCGACCGACCGACCGACCGACCGACCGACCGACCGACCGACCGACCGACCGACCGACCGACCGACCGACCGACCGACCGACCGACCGACCGACCGACCGACCGACCGACCGACCGACCGACCGACCGACCGACCGACCGACCGACCGACCGACCGACCGACCGACCGACCGACCGACCGAGTGATAGACACTTGCAGTTTGAAAGAAAATTAATCACAGCTTTTACTATGCTTACTGTACATGTAGATTTGGTCGAAAAGAAAACTGTTACGGTGTTACATGCTACAATGGATACTACCAATCGGAAGCATCGTATCCATTTCTTTTCAAGGATTCCGAGTCATTCCCAACAAGTACTCTCGCTACACGTTTGAGCCTCAGAACCAACTAGCTTTCTTGGTATGCAATTTACAGTAGTTATGCTGTAATCAGAACAAATGTGACTGTAACTGAATCTAGGTCTACCTCCTGACACATCTGACTGCCGGCTATGCTATAGTTGTTGTGTGTGCGGTGGCTTATATCCACATCTACAGATTCATCGGTAGAAAGAGCAAGGTTGCTGTGAAAGAAGGGGCTGTTTCCGAAAGCAATGTCTTGAATAAAGTAAGACTAATTTGAGAATAACAATACAGTTTGCTATTAATAATTTTTAGGCTACTAGACGACTGGTCAGTATGGGTTTTGTCTTGTTCTTAATGCTGCTGGGTACCAACGTATTTATGATAGTCGTGATTGTGATGGTAGTGTTTACGACCAACGTAGAGTGGGTAGAGAGAGTCTGGGCTAATTGGGGTGTAGCTTTCGATCTCTGCAATGTCTGGCTGCTCCTGATTTACAGCAGACCAGTGCGCGACCATTTTCTCAATTTTCTCGGCATCAAGCACACTTCTAGCGTTATTGAGGTGATTTGAAATTACTGTATAACAATACATGTACCGGAGATTTGCACTAATAGTATCCCACCCCACTTAATAACCCACTGGGATATTACATGGACCCTTGTTCCGCTTTATATCCCATGGGATATTACTTGGCGGCAATGTTTATGTCAAATTTGTAATAATTTTCTTTACACGCATACTGTATCTATGATAAAACATTGTTCCGGTTAATATCCCATACCGTTTCCTGTTAATATCCCATCCCTAGCCTAATTTTGGTGTTCATTGTGTTGGATTAATTTAGGCGACTGTAATTCACGACTAGACCTATTTCCTCAGCGAATTTCAATTTGTAGTTTGAGTTTGTAGTAAAAAATTTCGAAAAAATAATTTGTAGTCTTAGTTTGTTTGTAGTTATCAAATTTAGCGACGCTCCCTTTGCGCATACTACCTTTCTTTTCCTGTCTAACATGAAAATAAAAAAGAGTGAAGAGATATGACGTAACCAGGGACAGTTTAAAGTCGACAACTAAGCAGCCAGCCGAAAAGTTGATTTGGCCTCGCTGAGTCAGTGCAAACGTGACAGGCAAGAAAACCGGTCAACAGGCAGTTAAAAATAAAACACTCACACGTTCGTGCGACAAGAAAACAGACCACAGGAACAAACAGTCGCTCTATATAAGTCGCTAGCACACAATCATTCGGACTTGGTGGATGTAAACATGTCTCCTGAAAAACGAAACTCATCTTTCTTGATCAACATAATGCTGCTCGGAAACTCGGGGGTCGGAAAAACCTCTATAGTTAGGCAGTTGGTAGGAGGAGGATTCAGCTCTGCTTCCATACCTACTTTGGGTAAGAAACATTACACCTTTTTATAGAATCTTGCTTGGAAATTTGAATTATTTTATTTAGGTGTCGATGCTGCAATGAAAACGATGACTGTTAATGGCAAGCGTGTGAAAGTTCAAATCTTGTATGTGCTAAAAGCTGCTACCGTAAAACTTCTAACAATAGCGCTGTGCTGTTATTTTTTCGTGATTGCTTTTGGGGGCGCCATTATTAAAGCGTGCGCGTTTATTCAACGCTACATTGGCCATCTCAAGTATCCTCATTTTTCTGAAAATACATGGTATTTCTGTCTAAAACACAAGCAATCTTTATATGAGTTTTAGTCTGACTAATGTTTGCAAGCTTAATCAAAGAAAATTGTCTCAAAGGGACAGTATTCTAGATTGGAAACACGTACAAAAAGCGTTGATAGTAGTGCGCATGGGAGCGCTATTATTAGAAGGGCGCTACTGTTGGAGCGTGCGCTTTTATTAGAAGTTTTACGGAATTTTGAAATTATGAACTTGTAAACGTTGCATATTTAGTGATACGGCCGGCAAAGAAGAATTCCATACAGTATCGACTACCTTTTACAAAAAGACGATGGGAATGTTTTTGGTTTATGATGCAACCGATTCGGGCAGCTTTGAAGATCTCAGAAACTGGCTGGCTAAGTGGAACCAGGTCTGCCTTTTAAAGAGCTCTAACATATTTGCATATATACGGTAAATGTTTAGTACGGGTCAGAGACAGCCACTGTTCATGTGTTAGCCAACAAAATCGATTTGGGAAGTCGCATAATTGTCAGCAACGAGCAAGTGGAACAGTTTTGTAAAGCTCAAAACATAGGATTTACTGAAATCAGTGCAACTAATAAGAAACAAGTGGAGAAAGCATTTCTTTCTATGGCAGAGAGAATATTTAGATCGGTGCGTCTTTCTTTCATCGTCTTATTTTATCTCTGCACAGTTTTTACTAGTTAGAATTTAGATTCCAATGCACAAATTGGAGCGTTCTCAAGAGATCATCAGTTATCCTCTGCCTCGGGTGGACCTCAGCGAAGATCAGAAGTCGTGGGCGAAACGGATTATGTGTTTCTGCAGTTGCAGATAACATAGTAGCATGCTGCTTGTATGTATGTACGTGATCAGAAATTTATATTGTAAATAAAAAATGAACACTACTGTACAAAATCGTCGAACCTATGTACTTGTAACGAAACTTGTTTTTACAAAGTTCCGTATGTACATTCCTTCCAGTGCAAGGAGAGAAGAGGGAGGGAGGGGGGGGCCGGGGATGGGGGGGGGGGGGGGGGGGGGGGGGGGGGGGGGGGGGGGGGGGGGGGGGGGGGGGGGGGGGGGGGGGGGGGGGGGGGGGGGGGGGGGGGGGGGGGGGGGGGGGGGGGGGGGGGGGGGAGGGGGTGGGGCGGGGGGGGGGGGGGGGGGCGGGGGGGGGGGGGGCGGGGGGCGGGGGGGGGGGTGGGGGGGGTGGGGGGGGGGGGGGGGCGCCGGGGCGCGGGCGGGCGGGGGGGGGGGGGGGGGGGGGGGGGGGCGCTTTTTCCTGCAAGTTTGAAGCCATACTCTTGAGTAAAAAATTACAGTTTCTGTGCACACATTAGTTTCCGACATACAACACCATCAGAAATTGAATTTTTCGCACCCGTATCAGTTATAAAAGCTGAAAATTAAAGCCCAATCGATACGATATTATACCGACGATGAACCGTTTTAATGAGGACGAAAAACGTTTTTTCCAGATGGGGTGCCTAAAGCTACGTAACAACCTTACCACAAGTAGGCATACGTACCTGTGACTTTTACAATGAAGCCTTTTTTAATGTTGGACTTTATTTTTTAACACCGGAAGTAGTTGGGTGGAACCAACCTAGCGCTGAAGTTGTTACGATCACTAATATTGACAACCTACTGTGAGATCCCGTCGCCCGTGGGTGGGGGGGGGGGGTAGAAGGGTGGGGGAGGATAGGGGAGGGTATTTGTTTCTTTTAAGGTGTATTATATGGTGTAGAGAAAATCTCCAGAAATTTCGGAGGGGATTCTAAAGGAGGCGAACTGACCGCTGGCGGCTGACGTCTAAGGCGGGCGTTTCTCTTCTACGTGAGTATGAACACACCTTTAGAAAAATTGTTTGAAATCAGTTTTTGAATACTTATCACTTCTAAGTGCTTGCATAACGCCCTCCTGGCTGCCATAAATGCTTTTCAGCCATCCATTCTGAATACTGGTCTATGCGTATTGCTTGTACTTGTACCTACATTCAGGGCGCTCTTTCACAATATCGTGTAGCTGTAGCACCCTGTGTGCACATAGTATTTACAGTGTTTAACCCTTTGTAATATACCAATGCCATATGGCATAGTTGATCAACCTGTCAGACCAGTCGCAAACTTAAAAATTTGTTGTTTTAGATGTTCAGATGACGCTTGCAGTTGAAACGATTCATTAAATAACTTTCAGTCTATCTGTTCACTGTACTAAACAAACACAATCCGAAAACAACCTATCGGAAAGTTGGACCGAACCTATCGAAAGCTGGACCGCGAACCTATCGGTAAGCTAGAAACTTGCCGATACGTTCAAAACCTGGTCATTTGCAAAACATTAAGATTCGCAAAGTTCTTCTGCACTAAAAGAATCTCGTATTACCCAAATCTATGTGACCGAAAGGACGAAAAAGGGATAGACAACCAATCAGTTATGATGAGGGAAGGTGACACAATTAGGGATGGGCAACGTAAAAAAAGTCGGTAATTTACGTACGCGTTAGTTCAATAAAAGCCTGCACACCATTTCTGTCAGAACGAAGGGCAAGCTAGGCCGATTTCGGTTCGAAAGCCCTACACTTCTTATACAGGTGAGATACATATTGAAAAATTAGCCTTCAGAAACTTATTTTAAAGATATTCCGAGCGTAAAATTGACCGAAGTTATCAGGTTTAGCAGTTCGAAGAGGTTGGGTTGGGCTTTTGTGCAACCAGCGCAAAAAACTTCGAAAAATTAGCCTTAAAAGTCGCATTTCAGATTCAGTAGTAACCAAAAATGTCTATAATACAATAAAACAATGCGCGAGGCTCAGGATCAAGAGAAAAATTGGTTTAGCGCTAGGAACTGAAGAGAGAGCCGTTTACTAACAAAACAAACAATGACAGAAGGGTTAGATCAGTGGATGTTATATACAAATCCGTTTCATCACTCCCCACGGACATAGTGGATCGCTGAGACGTTGATCGCGCAGTCGGTACGCCCCCATGGGTCGGGCATCACGTCGAAGGAAATTGGCTCGCCAGGGAAAAGACCTGGGTCTGAGTGAGAAGAATGAGGGGGACCGGAGGTAAGAGCGGATGAGTGAATGAAGCAGTCTGAGTTGTTATTGGAGCGGGAAACGAAACCATAGCCCATTGCAGGATTGAACCACTTGACCGTGCCAGGAACTCTGGTAGCGACTGGCGAAAGCTGGTGATCACTCCCCGTGGACGAGTGTCGATTGGGCTGTCTCTGCGCCTGACAAGCGTGTTGAGTTGCGGTTCCACTTGG
>JASANB010005664.1:0-19119 GCA_030248155.1 Sabatieria punctata
TTTTCAATTTTCCCGCTTTTATACCTGTATAAATTTTCAAAGAAAAGTGACCACATGAATGACTTTTGCAAATTTGTTTGTGTTTTTTTCTTGTCTTAGTTTTTAAAAAATATCTCATTCTGTTTTAAAAAAATACCAAATGTTCAGCATTGAAATTCTGTTAAACATTACATACATTCCATCTGTTTGTTTTCAGAAAAATCTATTAGAAAAGACGATTTTTTCACAGAAAAGCAATTAACAGGCTTCTGGTTATTATTTTTGCAAAGCATTTCTATGACTGATTGTTTAATTGGCAAAAATTTGCAGTAATATCGAATTTCTGACGATCGGTAACCTGACTACAAATTAGTGTTGTTATGACTACTAGTCAAAGTCAAAGTCATAGTTAATAGTTTTGTGATATCGCAGTCAAACGGACAGGTAGTCAAAGTCAAAGTTTGACTACCTTCGGTACCATAAATACGTAGTCAAACAAAGACCACGTAGTCAAACCGTTTGACTATGACTACGTTTTACTGTTATTTTACTATAGTCTATAGTACCTAAAACAAAAATTAGTAATACTAGTGGTATTTTACTAGTAGTAAAATAATAGTAAAAAGTAAAATTAAGAGCCAATAGTAAAGTAAAAATTAAATTAAATTACCAAAGATCGTCAATAGTAAAATGGAAATTTTACTACTATTTTACTAGTTTTTGGTGAATTTCAGCCACTATCATGATCAATTTTGCAATAAAACATGTGTGGATCCACTTGTGCCAGTCAAATTTCACACAATCTTTGTCTCCAAAGTTCTGCAGAACTTCGTACCATGATCAAATTTAGCAACTATTTGGATTAGCATCAATTATTCACTAAATCTTGGCATCATTGATGCAAAATTCCACATTATGACTAGTAAAATGGTAGTAAAATAGTAGTAAAATTAGTGAAATGATTAGTAAAACAAAAATTAGTAAAATAGGACCTGCTTGGTAGTAAAACAAAAATAAAAATTAAATTGACAGGCTGAATTTGTAGTAAATTTAGTAAATAGTAAAATAAAAATCCACTAGTAAAATAACAGTACTACGTTTTTTATGTGGCAGGCTTTTGAAACGCATTTTACCACTTTTTTTTGCTGCTCGGAACAAAATATTTTGCAAACTTGTCACATATAAAAGAACTTTAGAATTCGAAACAACGTCTTTTCAAAAAAATTGTGAAGTAATGACAGGTGTCAGTGTATCAATCTCTGCTTGATGCAAGCTTTTCCGTGGGGGTTAAAAAAATATGACATACTGTACAATACCTTTCTAAAAACGTTTTGCGCAGCAAAGTATAACATGAGAAGAGAGAGAGAACTGAAGAATTCTCTTGGTTTGACATGCAAAAAGCGTTTTGTTCTATTTTGTCGCTATTTTTGTGTAGCATCTTTTTCTTTTGTATCGAAAATTTCAACAGAAAGAAACAATTATGCACTCATGCGCTCATGTTTGCGGCTACTCATATAATTTCTTTCAAAGCAAACGATTTACGATGTAGTCACGGTCATTTCAGGTGACTGAAGTTTATAAATCGCTAAAAATATCGATTTGGCTCTGTTTCAAAAAGAAATTATGGGGGAATTTGTTAAAAATGAAAAAAAAGTGGGGGGGAAAAATTGTTTTTTTTTTTGGGGCTTTAGTCAAAAGTAGTCAAACCAGTGGTTATAGTAGTCAAATGGTTTGACTACGATGTAGTCAAATTTGACTACTCTGGTATTGTACTCAAACGGGAGGTAGTCATAGTCATAGTCAAACGGAAATTTTGATATTGTAACAACACTACTACAAATTGACTACAAACTAAGACTACATATTTTTGAACCTGAATTTGACAACTAGGTACAAACTAAGACTACAAATTATTTGCTTGAAAAGTTTTAACTACAAACTAAGACTACAAATTGAAATTCTCTGAGGAAATAGGTCTATCCACACCATAGAAACCATCCCTGCAGCGTTTTTTGAAAATCGAAAATCTTTAGAATCACGGTGGAGACGTTTTGCTCTTAAGCATTGGCCGGCGCGGCGGTTTCAGAAATCAATTAAACTGCGGCCATTGGCCGGCGCGCTGGCGTTGTTAGACCCCCTGACCCTAGCAACGCGAGGGTCGCCGGCCGTTGCTAAGGGCTAGCAGACGCCGGCCAGCGTAATTAATGCTGTAGCTAATAAAGATGGTCAGGCTAGCATAAGAATTTGGCATCGTTAATATGGATTGAATAGAGGCCAGATTGTGCGCTGGCATTTGGCTAATTTGCTGTAATTACGGGTCACTATGAACCGCATTAGAAAGTCTCAGATCACCTGTTATAAACTGAAGGACGGAACGAAGCTTAAGAAAGTCATATTTAGTCATGTTTTTGAAATTGCCCAATTTTAGTGCCCTTTGAGCTACAGGGCTGCCTGCTTAGTATGTTATGCCCAATAGCAACACCAATCATTCCTTCAAATTTCAGGCCTGTACTCCTTCAATTACCGAAAAAAAATTATTTGCGTGGACCACCCTCATTCCTAGTTTTCGGGTCATAAAACAAGTATGAGTCGGAATTTGGCACGAAACTTGCAGAATGTTTACCCAACCACGCTGTTAATTTTTGCTGAAAATTTGAGCCAAATCGGTAAAGAAGTGGCTGAGAACGAAACGTTTGAGTGAAGGTCGAAAAAGCGATGGGACATTTTTTTATCTATACTGTATGTGTAACGCGTGTATTTCTGTACCTGAAAAGATTCATCAAGAAGGCGTTAGAAAGCATTAGGAGTCGTAAAACTAGGGCAGGATGCACAGAACTTGAACTGGAGTTTTTTTCCGCGATTTTGAAAAAAAACCGAAACAACTGGAAAAAAGAGCACAAGGTTTGAAAAATATACATCCCGGGCTGTGTTTCCGATCAAATTAAAATTAAGAGTCAGTGTCTGAATCGATCGAGTCTTGGCCCTTTGCACTATTTAGACCCAAAATTGAAAGTTTGGCGTAGAGGGCTGTAAGTTGGCACACTAATACTACTTGATGAGTTATTCAACTGCTGCAGAGGAATTCCCAATTTGACTATCATCGCTCGAGATATAAGCCCGCGAAAATCGGCTTGCTTAACTAAGGGACGAAAATTTCCAACTTGAATTTCTTTCTTACTGACAAGGGTTGGGACTTAAAAATTGGGGCTCTTAGGTAACTTTTCGAGTAGATTAAGAATCTTTGGTCCAAAATTGTTTCCGGTTAATCAAATTTTTTTCGCCACCCTTTGGAGCCCCGCAGCTCGGCTGGAACCCCCAGACATATTTTTTATTTTAGAATTTCGTAGCGTTATTCAAGAGCTACATTTTGGTTTAAAATATTCAAGATTTGAGAGGTAGGTTTTTGAGAAAATTCACTTTGAATGTCCAAAACCTGAAAAAATCGCCAACTTTTGGTGTGCTCAAAAATGTCGTAAACGATTCCTAGCCTTTAAATCGTAACAGAGACCTAAAAATTGGGGCTTTTTTAGGTAACTTTTCGAGTAGATTAAGAATTTTCAGTCCAAAATTGTCTTCGATGAAAAAAAAATTTTTCGCCCTACTTTGGAGTCCCCTAGCTCCACTGGAAGCCGCTCTATACTTATTGTTTACTTCGGAATTTCGTAGCGCTGTTCAAGAGCTACATTTTGGTATAAAATATTCAAGATTTGAGATCTGGGTTTACCGAGAAAATTGACTTTGAATTAACAAAACCGCCAAACAATATGGATGAAAAAGCAGGTTTTTGTACATTGAAAGTCAATTTGCTCGAAAACCTACCTCTCGTGTGGCCGTAGGCAAGTTGGGTCATCTCACGGTTCGGGCTAAAATCTCGTCAGCACAAACTACATAGACTACGAACGATGACCAGCGGCGCATATTTGAAAAAATGGCGCAAAAACGGCTGGCAAGCCAACTTTGAGGGGGTATAGCTCCGGTTCTAGGGTGCGTTCGTGGTCTATGTAATTTATACTGACGAAATTTTGTCCGATCCGTGAGATGATCTAACTTGCCTATGGGCCATAGTTAAGTAAAGGGTGTTGTCATATAGGGATCCCAGAATTGCGGCAGAATTCTGGGGATTAGACCATTCTGGCCGGAATTCTGGCCGGGGGCACCAGAATTGCGGTCGGCGTCAGCTGTTGCCAGAGCGCGGACAGAGTTGCGGCGGCGCAGAGAGGGCACAAGTGCCGGTCAAGTGTCAAGCTATCTTAATGGTTCTTAGCACCTGACCGGAAGCACGCGGCAAACTGCAAAAGCGACGTAGCATTAGCGGTGAGAAAGCAGCCAAATGCGTGGCAAAACAGCAGACCTTGCACCAGAGTCACAGATCTGTTCTCGCACCGTTCGATCAGGGAATAATGTCTGATGACTGGCTGTTTATTCCATCTGGCAGAAGGCCGGAAAAAAAATATGTGCCTAAGCGTAAAGTGATGACATCACGTCGGCTTTGTTGTTTTATCCTTCTGGCACTACTCCGGAAAAGGATCGTGTTTTGCCACCGCTGGATCTGGGATTGTAGTACCTGGTCTTGGTCCTCACACCGATCCACTCGTTAACGCTGTATTTCTGACCCGGAGCGACAGTAATGTTGTTTCCGAGCACTGTAACGGGAACGCCACTCTCACCCTCAAACTCTCTCTACCACTAGTTTTCTAGGGGACTGTGCCATAACGACGTACAGATCGACTGAATGACTTGGCACACTCGCGAAAATAAAATGAGAATAAACCTTTGCTACATAAACCAAAAACCAATGGGCATTTGGCCCCTCTAACCAGAATTCTGCCGCAATTCTGGGACCCCTATATGACAACACCCCTAAGCTGATTTTCTCGCGAAACGCATGTTAAAATATTGATTTTAGCAAATTTATAATTAATTCTTATCAAATAACAAATTTGCATCAAATTAAATTTCCGAATTTGGGTGCCAAACAAATTATTAACAAAGTTAATTTCGTCTGAAGGCTGGGCAAGCAATTTAATAGTTATTTAATTTGAAAATAAATTTACTCGGAAACGCTATTTTGGTGCCACTATGTGCCATGTAATATTTTGGTGCATTTTTTATGTAAGATAATATTAAATTGTACGAAATCGAGGAGGTACAAAATATCATTTTTGATAGACGGTGCGTCAAATAGTAGGTATGTAGACGAATTTGGGCCGGGAGGAAATTCTTAATCAATGTCCAACGTCCAGTTGGCTTTTGCGTCATTTGCTTACAGAGTGAGGGCAATTTTTGCATAAGAAAACAGATCTTTTCAGCCGAAAGTAGTTCCTGCATCACGTACACAAAGCCAGAAATATGTTTACTGCCATTTAAGGAGGTCTATTACTTCAGTTGATATAGATCACCTGATGCAATTAGCCGACTGTTTACTCAATTCTTTATATCATTTAGTGAGTCGGCTTTTTGCTTCTCGCCTTAACAATGTGCTGCGGTATTTTGTCTTTTATGAAATGTATTCTATGCGTACATTGTACATATATGTATATGTCTGGTCCGGAGGGGGTAGCGGACGTGATGTGGAGTGCAGTGATGCAAACTTTAAAAAAAGAAAAGACCTTTTACAGTCAGGCACTTAACACCGTTTATGGTACCGACACCATAGGGGCCGTCCATAAACGACGTCGTTCCAAAATCCCGATTTTTCGGACCCCCCTCCCCCCAAAATCGTCTTGCGTCGTTTCTGGGGACCGCCTCCCCCCTAGGCGACGTCGTTTTCCGTTTACCCCACCCCCCGATAAAAAGGCAGTACATGCAGTAATGTCATGCTTTCTTGTTGCCATACTGTATAATGAATTGAATAGATCCCTTCAGCCACTCTGGGAAGCTTTTCTGAATGTAGAAATCTTTGACAGAATGTAGCTAATCGAAAATAATACATTCAAAGTTATCCTAAAATTCCGAAAAAAGCGACGTCGTTTTTTGCTACCCCCTCCCCCTCCTGGTGCGTCGTCTATCGTCGCATTTCAGCCGACCCCCCCTCCCCCCTCTGGAACGACGTCGTTTATGGACGGCCCCATATAACGTGCCGGTACCATATATAGTACCACTACATACACATTGCCATGGGTACCAGCACCACATATGGTGCCGGTACCATATATGGTAATCATCTGAACAGAGTAGTACTACATATGTACAGTATATATGGTACCGGTATCGGTAACAATGCGAAGGTAGGGGTACCATATATGGTGCCGATACCTTATATGGTACCGGTACCTTATAAATTACCACCACAGGCCCGAACGTGGAGTACCGGTACCATAAACGGTGTTAAGTGTCAGACAGTTTTAAGCGGATTGTAAACTATAAAAATCATACATGTAACAGGTCATCCGCTGAAGGGGGAGGGGGGTTGGGGGTCCGGGCGTCTGAGCCAAAATTTTGGGAGGGGCGTGACGTTGGAGACTAAAAAACGCTCAAAAATCGAAAAAATCGCATTTTTTGCATAAAAATCGCTTATTTGGGCTGAAATACAGCTAAAAAGTGCTGTTTTCGAAATTTTTGTGTCAGAAATTGTAAAAAATCGCAAAAATTTGCTCAAAAAATTACTTGCCGAAAAATCGGAGGGGGCTCGGGAAAGTCGTCTCGGGGGGGGGGGGTTCCCATCCGGGGGGATCTGGCCTATGTCGGGTGGGGGGCAGACCCTCCCAGACCCCTGTTACATGCATGATGAAAATTATATATTTCTCTGCCAGTTTGTCTGTTGCCACTACTAGAGCAGATTTACTTTTCTGCAGCCCAGAATGCTTTCACAGGACTATGAATTAATTATCTGGAGCCGTTGGCGTTGTTGGCGCCACGGAGATTAGATTCAAAATCCATTATTAAAGTAGCTAATTTGAGGTGGCCTGCCTGCCTTTGGCACATTAATCAAGTAAGCGCTACTGCCAGTCAGATTATTGGTCGGCAGCCGTAAATATTCATGAAGCCGAAGAAGCTGAACTTGGCGGATTTAATTATTTTTTGCATGTTCAGCTTGGCTTAAGAGCCGTTATTTTTGTCTGACCTTCTGTTAGATGTTTGTTTGAAGAAAGAGAGAAAACAAACCAGAAGGTACTACGGTTAAAGCTCACATTCTATGTGTGCTGTGTGCTGCTGCAGTCCGGTTTGTTGGGCGTATATTTCATTTGCTAACAATAAACATTTCTTCAATAAACATTCTTGTGTAAAACTTTGTTGGGGGCAGAATTCGTAAATAGGGAAGACCGTAATTCTGGTCAAGAAAAGACCGCCATTTGGTATATTTTGCACCAAATCAAATGATTTTGTCACGATTATTATATAATTATTTGTTTGAAGGTTGTTTGACCAAATCCTAGCCGCTAGGCTTCTGTAGCTACATATGAGTTATGCCCTGTGCGAAATGACCTGACACGAATTTTCGGACGTCAAATCTGAACATAGTATGTATACCTGATCAACGCTTCATCGGATGTTGCCTATCTAAAGATGAACTCTGAACTCAGTTTTTTCAATGCCAAATTTTCACTCTTACTGAAAGTAAAAATCGGTCAGCTGGTAGAAAGCTCACCTCTACAGGCTTTTAAGTACATAGAAAGATTGGCTAACCTACAAAATTTGGGTCAGAAGGCTAAGCAGACTAAGACTTGACCAAAACAAACTGTAAGCGAAATAATATTATTAGTAAGTATGTAAAAATCTTTTCATTCCGTTCAAAATTGACGGAATTGCGGATAAATTGAAGTAAATTGGAAAACTCGACGGCTTTTTCTAATGGCCAACTCAGTATGTAAATTACGTTTAGGTTGTCTGCAGACGGAAGTCTAAAGAGAAAAAAGATGACATCGAATTTCACAGTTCCTTGTCCATTGGTGCGTACTACCCTATTTCAAATGCTGTTGAACGGTGTTCTCACCACCATAGTGGTGTGTTTGGGACTAGTGGGCATATTCTACTGTGCGTTACGACTGATTTTTCGCAACATTCAGCCAAACAGAATGCTCAGACTGATGATGGTTCTTAGCGCATGGGATGCAGGTCTGCTATTGTGCACCGCCTGCATGTACAGTAGTTTTGTACTCTACTACAAGTACAAACCGATCACTGGATTTCCAGTCTACGTTTACTTGGTAAGTCAGTTCTCCAGTATCTACCAAATTTTAGTCGTTTTGGTCATTAGGTGAGATGGGCAGCTGGTCTGGTTTATTTCAATGGACTAGGCTTAGTTTGGCTGCATTCAGTTTTGCTGGCTAAAGTTCGGTTCGGTTCGGTTCGGTTCGGTTCGGTTCGGTTCGGTTCGGTTCGGTTCGGTTCGGTTCGGTTCGGTTCAGTTCGGGTCGGTTTGGTTTGGTTCGGTTCGGTTCGGTTCGGTTCGGTTCGGTTCGGTTCGGTTCGGTTCGGTTCGGTTCGGTTCGGTTTGGTTCAGTTCAGTTCGGTTCGGTTCGGTTCGGTTCGGTTCGGTTCGGTTCGGTTCGGTTCAGTTCAGTTCAGTTCAGTTCAGTTCAGTTCGATTTAGTTTGGTTCGGTTCGGTTTGGGTTTTGGTTTAGTCCAGTTTGGTTTGGTTTAGTTTGGTTAAGTTTAAGTTTTATTTGGTTTGGCTCAGCTCGGTTTGGTTTGGTTGCACTCAATTCAGTTCAGTTTTATTTTGTTCTGTCTGGTCCGGTCTGATCCAGTTTGGTTTCGTTTGGTTTGGTTTGGTTTGGTTTGGTTTGGTTTGGTTCAGTTCGGTTCGGTTCGGTTCGGTTCGGTTCGGTTCGGTTCGGTTCGGTTCGGTTCGGTTTGGTTTGGTTTGGTTTGGTTTGGTTTGGTTTGGTTTGGTTTGGTTTGGTTTGGTTCAGTTTGGTTTGGTTCGGTTCTGTTCGGTTCAGCTTGGTTCGGTTCAGTTCGAGCTACAAGACAGTCCATACAAAATGTCTCATTCAAGATCTTATACCCTCTGGCTTCCTATGCGATGACCGGCAGTATTTGGACAAACTTACTGATAGCGTATGAGCGGTACCGCGTGGTGTCGAAGCCTCTGATTAAACAAGGCCCTATCAGATGGAAGTGCATCTGCATTGCCGTGGGTGCTCTAACGGTCAATGCACCAACATTCCTTGAACTGGCACCTGAGCCCTGTGTAACTAATGGAACGTTGGATGTGATGATTGGCATGTCGAGTCTGCGTAAGAACCAGTACTACAAAGTTATCTATCGAGTGGTTCTCTACTGTCTTTTTATAAGTCCTCTGCCGTTCTTTGTGGTGGCTTATGTGTCAATAAGTATGCTGCTCGCGTATAGACGGGCAAGCAGGTGGCGGCACAGTTCCATGACGCAGGTTGGTTTATCACAGAGCAGATTATTAAGCTAGATTTTAATTAAATCCTTATCAAATTAACATGGTCGCTAGTAACAGTGTTCCTTGCAAATGAGGAAGAGAACCATTGGTTAGGATTTTGGATAAACATGGTACTATCGTGTAGGATATAATATTACAAACAATAAACACCAGAATGATTTATAACTTCTCACATTTGATGTCAGCTGACAATAACATCATATAAGACCTATTGAAAATTTTGATGTATCTAATCGAGAACAGTTTCAGGGCCATATCCAACGCACCACTGAAAGCAATGCAACCTCAATCATAGTCAGTTGCATCACCGCCAAATTTCTACTCTGCTATATTTTGGCTACAGTTGTCAATGTAATGGAGTTGTTGGTTCATGTTGAACCGGCTATATTTGGTACTGTTTACATGACTTTGGCTGACATCAGCAACCTGACCATCAATATCCACAGGTAATTAGTGAGTGTAAATAGGCAACAACAAATACAAATGAACAAATTAACGGACAAATGAAAAAAAAGAAAAGAATGAATGAATGAATGAATGAACTGATAAACAAATGAATTAATAAAAGAAATGAACAAGCAAACAAACTAGTGAAAAAACGAATGAACAAACAAACAAACGAATGAATGAAAAAACAGATGAACAAACAAACAAACGAATGAATGAAAAAACAGATGAACGAACAAATGAACGAACGAACGAACGAACGAACGAACGAACGAACGAACGAACGAACGAACGAACGAACGAACGAACGAACGAACGAACGAACGAACGAACGAACGAACGAACGAACGAACGAACGAACGAACGGATGGACTGACGAACAAACGGATGGACGGACGGACGGACCGCGATGAACGAACGAACAAATGGATGGACGGACGGACGGACGGACGGACGGATGGACGGACGGATGGACGGACGGACAGACGGACGGACGGACGGACGGACGGACGGACGGACGGACGGACGGCCGGACAGACGGACGGACGGACGGACGGACAGACTGACCGACAGACAGACCGACAGTCAGACCGACGGACGGACGGACGGACGGACGGACGGACGGACGGACGGACGGACGGACGGACGGACGGACGGATGGATGGACAGACGGACGGACGGACGGACGGACGGACGGACGGACGGATGAGAGACAGACGGACAGACGGACGGACAGACAGATGGATGGATGGATGGATGGACAGATGGATGGACGGACGGACAGATGGACGGACAGATGGATGGACAGACAGACGGATGGATGGATGGATGGACGGACGGACAGACAGACGGACGGATGGACGGATGGATGGATGGACGGATGGACAGATGGACAGACAGACGGACAGATGGACAGATGGACAGACGGACAGACGGATGGATGGACAGATGGACGGACGGATGGACAGATGGACAGACGGATGGACGGACAGACAGATGGACGGACCGATGGACCGACGGACAGACAGATGAACGAACAAATGAACGAACGAACAAATGAACAAATGAACGAATGAACAAACAAACGAACAAATGAATGAACAAATGAACAGACGAATGAATGAACAAACAAATGAATGAATGATCGAATGAACAAACGAACAGACAAACAAACAAATGAATGAACAAACGAACAAATGAATGAATGAATGAATGAATGATCAAATGAACGAATGAATGAACAAACAAATGAACAAATGAAGCAATGAACAAGCGAATGAATGAATGATCAAATGAACGAATGAATGAACAAACAAATGAACAAATGAAGCAATGAACAAGCGAATGAATGAATGAATGAATGAATGAATGAATGAATGAATGAATGAATGAATGAATGAATGAATGAATGAATGAATGAATGAATGAATGAATGAATGAATGAATGAATGAATGAATGAATGAATGAATGAATGAATGAATGAATGAATGAATGAATGAATGAATGAACAAAGAAAGCATTGTAATTGTTAAAAGAAAGGCTGAATTTCAGTGCAACCAACTGTCTATTCCTGAGTCGCTGGAGTGTAAAACAAGCCAAAAAATCAGAAATCCGTCTCACCAAGCGCAGTAGCATCAGTGTTTCTGGCGTCACCCAGCTGCGAGCTTTCTGGAAAGAATCGGCAACTGCAGAAATGGGGCAAGAGTTTCTGGAAATTCTCGCCGAATCAAACCCTCGGCTACTGCGCAAAGCCCCAGTTCATCAGGCAGAAGAATCTTCTCGAAACTCGCTGCAAGTCCCGAAGCAGCCACAAGCCAACGCACTGGACATCAGTTCACCTGGAGCCAGCATTATTGAGTTCATTGGCGAAGTTCTGCAAGACTTGTCAGAGCAAAGAGACTTGCTAGTCATTCAAGACAAAATCAGAGAAGTGGGCAGATGCCATGCCGAGCTGGACATAAATTTGCATAATGCTGACTGGTTGACGGTAAAGCGATTTCTGGTCGACAAATTGATGGTTGGTGATGAGAACACTGCAAATAAGTTCGTCAGCTTTCTGATTAGAGAACTGAAGATCGGCTATCAGTGTCACCAGATTAGGAGAGCTTCTACTTGTGTAATCGTGCAGCAACGAAACTCGGCTGTGCCCAATCTGGGCACCCCTGCTGTTCTGCTTGCTGATGTTTATCCTGATCTCTTGTGATTGGTGCGGTCAGTGGGCCTGCAACAATTACGTAATAATTTGGTTAGCCGCCGAAATTTCAATTTTTTGCAGAGTTGAAGTTGAAATTTTTGCATTCAATTCCATGTGAAATTACGTTTTTAAAACGAGAACGTCTGTCCACTGTTTTATCATGGATTATAAAGCTGCTGCCATATCACTTGACTGATAATCGATAGTCATAAAAAATTGAGTCGCAAAGTGAGATGCCCTTATAAACTCTTAATAAGATGTCAAAGGTCACTGGTGTCATTTAGCATTTGAAACATTGGAAAGCCCTGACTTAAACGGCAACTGCTCTCTCAACTTTGAAAAGTAAAGTAAGAAAATCGCCAATCGTAATAAATACTAATAAAATAATCCTTCGGCGAACCACCTCCCCCTCATGCTATTACATAACTGTTGCATGCCCCCTCTCCTTGCCACCAAGTGTAAGCTAACGATTACGAGTTTTTCCTGTTCACTTCAAAATAAGAAGCTTCCTCTACTCCTGGATTAGATGCTTTCTCGCCCGATTCGTCTATGCTACTACAACAGTCATGTCTCGTTAATCCGGACCTGGTTAGACAAAACAATTGGTTAGTCCGGATTTGGTTTAAAAAGAACAAACACCCATGCGTGTTTTTTCACCAGATGTGAATTTACAACGGAATAGTGTTTTCTGTTGAGTCACACACAACGGGATTGCTTTGCCTTTTTAGTGGCGATAATCAGATGAAATTTAGCTTGTGGCTTGTAATAGAGTACCTCCAAATACAGTAGTGTACGATAGGTACACAATTAGGCAGGTGGTGCCAGTTAGTTTACTCCAGGGTACTCTGTTTGGAGAAAGGTTTTTCAGCAATGACCCCTGAATTTCGCTGGATTAAGGTAGCCGACAGTAAAAGAAAAGTTTGCAATAGTGCCGTTTTCTGGAATGTAAACCACATGTCTCATACAAATAGAGTCTAAATTGACGTTTGTCTAGTAATTATTCACGTTTCTAAATGCTCAAATGCACTTTTAAGTACGCTGATTGTGATTGAATAGAATAGAAAACTCTTGAAATCAGGAAAGTTTTGTGTCAAATACTTCTAAATTTGAGGTAGTCTTTCGAGCCAACAACTAATTTTGTGCTGAAGTGAACTACAGCTCTTTCTGACTAATTTTAGTGTAGTGTACCCGGGTACGCTTATACCAATTAGTGTACCCGGGTACGCTATTTCTATTTCATTTCACTAGGCTAATTGCGATTTTTTTCGATTTTGAGCGTTTTTAGTGCCCAACCCCCCTCCAAAAATTTTGGATCAGACCCCCCCCCCCCCCGGCCGGCACCAGACGCCCCAACCCCCCTCCCCCTTCGGCGGATGACCTGTTACATGTATGGCGGCGCGGCGGCAGAGGGGTCCGGTAGGCTCGGCAACTTGAAAAGCTCTAAAAAGCTCTGGCCAGGCCATGCATTGTAGCACGCTTTAAGTCTAGAAATAGCAAAAGCAACCTAAGCGGTCGCGTTTAGCGGTCGCGTAAACAATTATCCAATAATTCCTTTCCTACCCTACCGTAGGCTTATACCTCGTGAGTGTTTATGACAAATTGTGCTATTTAGCTAAAACAAGGGCATAGTGGCAAAAGACACTTCTAAACTCGCCTATATGTCTTAACTAACAAGCAGCAGTTGAAACGTTAAATTTCTATTTAAAAGGCTTTTTGTTTCGATGGTTTATAACTTGGTTGGTAGTACGGGAGCCGCTCAGAAGAAGTCTGAACGGAAAAATTGTTTATCCACCGGTGCTGGAAAACACTTTACGTTTACGATCACTGTCTGATGAAAATCAAGACAGGAAAGCTGGGTGTGATTTACAGTTGACAGCATCGGTCTTATCAGCGCCCAAACTAAACACAATAAATCTGCTAAGCTATCAAAACATTGTCTGTTTTGCCTTGGCTGAGTCTGCATCTTCGCGTCCTAAAGCCAAGCATGTTGCGTGAGTTGCTTCTTACCTCAGTACTGATTTGGTGCATTGAAGCAAGACGCGACAAATCTTGCGAACCCATATCTGTACCTATGTGTCAGAGCGAGCTTTCCTACAACCAGACCATAATGCCCAATATCCTCAACCATCGGACCCAAAACGAAGCTTCTTTGGAGTTGCACCAATTTTACCCTCTGGTCAAGGTCAATTGTAGTCCCGACCTGAAACTGTTCCTTTGCTCGGTCTATGTGCCCGTTTGTACGGTGCTCAAACGCGCCATTCCTCCGTGTAGGGAGCTGTGCGAATCGGCCAGACAGGGATGCGAGAGTCTGATGCAAAAGTTTGGATTCCAATGGCCGCAATCGCTGCAATGTGATAAGTTTCCAGTGTCTGGTGGGCCTGCCGGACTTTGTGTGCTGAAGGCTACATCTGTTGCCCCGCCGATTCTTCCCACAGTGCAAATACATCGGTAGGTACGACCAGACATGGGCTAGCATTTCGGCTGTGGGGGGGGGGTAGAATTTCCAATTCCTGAGGGGGGCTGAGGGGGGGTAGGAGCGCCTGAGGGGGGGGGCTGAGGGGGTGGTAAGCCAAAAAGTCCGATTTTTGGCTAAAATCAAGGTTTTTTGGCTGATTTTTCATTAAAATACGTTAAAATAAGCTATTCTGAATTCATTTACACCTAATCCAGGCATATTTTTATCATAATTTTCTATACAAAATTCTTCCAAAAAATTCCTGAGGGGGGGGGGGGTAGCGGCTGGCTGAGGGGGAGGGGTAGGTCAGAGCCTGAGGGGGGGGGGGGGCTAACCCCCCCTCAGCCCCCCCTTGCCCATGTCTGGGTACGACCAAGGATGTCTACCAAATTCAAACTTTGAATTTGATACGATATGGTATAGTATAAACTTGGCAATTTGAATTCGATGTGGTATGGTATAGTACTAGCTAATTCAGTTTGAATTTGGTTGGTATGATTCAGGAATGTGAGGTGTGTTTTTTTTGGTGTTTTTTTCGTTTTTTTTCCTACGCGTCGGAAAAAACATTAATCGCGGGAAAAACCGAAGCTAAAATAGCTAATTTATGTCATTTTTTTTATCAAAAAATGGACTTTTGCGATGTATATGAGGCCACACTGACTCAAAACTGTTAGAAAAACAACAGAAAATGACGAAATTTGGCATGATAAGACAAAAATGCAAACTGCGTAAGAAAATTTGCATATAGCATTTATTGATGTAGCCTGTCAGACACTGTTGCATGCATGTTTCGTGATTTATATCTATACATGTATTTCTGGTCTGAAAAGACTGAGGAAGGCGCTAGAACGCGTTAGGAATCATAAAACCAGTCTAGGATACTCAGAACCTGGGCTGGAGTTTTTTGCGCGAAAATAGAGACCAAAATGTTTCAACACAAAAGGTTTCACACGAAGTCAACATTAAATAGGTGACAAAGCGCAATAGGTTTTTGTTTGAAGTGATTTGCTCCTCTAATATTTATGCATTCGCTTAAATTCACCATAGGAAATAATTGAAAAATTAATTGAAATACCAGGCGAATTTCAATTAAATTTTGATTAAATTTTAGTTCGACTATTTAATTTCAATTAGTGAAATAGCACAGTGCTATTATTAGAAGTCTTACAGTATATTGTATTTGCTGAACTGCAAGAACACAAGCATTTCAGAATAACTCCTACTCCGAGTTCAACGCCTGTAGAGGAATCGCAACATTTCCGAAGAAAAACTGAAAGAAGTCTGAACGATATCATGAATAAGCTACGCGCTATGCAACGACAGACGGCTCATGCTTTCAGAGCACTGGTATTTGGTTCATCTTCTGGTAATTCAGAAAAAACTACTGCAGATATTTCAGGAGAATTCCCTGGAAGCCAAGTTCAATTCACTGAGTCGAAAAATTGATACTCTGGTAAATTTTACTACTAATAATTTGATGAGCATAGCTGAAGCCAATGATTTTAGATTGCGCAGGCTGGGCATAAAGAAGAAGAACCAACGTTTTGATTGAAAACGATTGATTATATTTTGTAGTTTAGTTACTACCAAAAGTTACTGTAATATTCCAGATATTTCGAGCAAAAATGCTTGTGGTTTAGCTTGTTGGAGACTGTTAGATAGTCTAAACATACATGGGCCCTGGTGAAATTCAACTCTTGTAAACATAGTTTTGTTTGTACTGGGCATTGTGTTGCATTTACTTGTTCAATCATGTTCATCTTGTTCAGTTTTGCTCTCTTCACACTAATATCAACAATTACAGAGAGTAAGAAATGCGAGCGAATAACTATTCCAATGTGCAGAAGAAGGGTCCCTTACAACTTAACAATGCTTCCAAACAGTTTTAACCACGAAAATCAGGAGGAAGCAGGTTTAGAGATTCATCAGTTTTGGCCATTAGTCGAAATAAACTGTAGTCCACAACTGCAACTGTTTCTGTGTTCTGTTTACGCTCCAATGTGTACAAAGAAAAGTACTGCCTCACCACCCTGCAGAGAACTTTGCCAACAAGCTAGACGAGGATGTGAACCAATTATGAAAAAATATGGCTTTAACTGGCCGGAGAGATTGGCTTGTGAAAGATTTTCCTCAATGTTCGAGGGAGATTGTCTAAATGATGAGAAACTAGTCAATACATTGAAGAACAGAACTAGAAGAACAGAAATTCTGACGTTAGTTAATTTTACATACAGTATAGATAAAAAAAATGTCCCATCGCTTTTTCGGCCTTCACTCAAACGTTTCGTTCTCAGTCACTTATCTTTTTTTTACCGATTTGGCTCGGGGGGGGGGGGAGGGGGGGGGGGGGGGGATTGGTGTTGCCATTGGGCATAACATACTAAGCGGGCAGCCCTGTAGCTCAAAGGGCACTAAAATGGGGAAATTTCAAACATGAGTGAAAATCCCATAGTAAAGAAATCCGCACCTTCTAGAATCAAAGCACTAAATCTGTTGTTAATCAACACAGATTGTAGCAGGAAGTTCGACAAATAAAAGAACCTGATATTTAAGCTCTGTTCCACACCATAGAAACCATCCCGGCAGCGTTTTTTGAAAATTGAAAATATTTAGAATCGTCATTTTGCCGGTTTTACGAAGAAAAGTGGTATTTCGTCATGTTTCTGAAATTCCCCCATTTTAGTGCCCTTTGAGCTACAGGGCTGCCCGCTTAGTATGTTATGCCCAATGGCAACACCAATCATTCCTGCAAGTTTCAGGCCTGTACTCCTTGTATTACCGAAAAAAAATAAATTTGCGTGGACCACCCTCATTCCTAGTTTTTGGGTCATAAAACCAGTATGAGTCGGAATTTTGGCACCACACTTGCAGAATATTTAGCCAACCATGTTGTTAATTTTTGCTGCAAATTTGAGCCAAATCGGTAAAGAAGTGACTGAGAACGAAACGTTTGAGTGAAGGCCGAAAAAAGCGATGGGACATTTTTTTTATCTATACTGTATTTTCCATTGTCAAGTAATAATTATGTTTTTCAATTCAAGCAATGTTTTATCAGTCTGTAGTATTATGTAGTATAACAAACAGCAGAACAATAAATCGTTTTATAGCTCCACAGGAAAGCAAGCAAGACCATCATTAATAGGCAAGAAGTCAATAAATTTTCAATGATTATTCTATTGTAACAACATTCACCTTGTTCTAGTTTCTCAGAAAGGTGTCACTCTGTTGAACATTCTGGAAAAGCAGACTGAGTTTGAAATTGGTTTCAAGAGCATCACCAACAAACTTCAGCAACTGGAAAAGAAGGTTGCCAGTGTTGTACAAGACTTGGTAAATACAGAAATTGCTTTCTAAGTCATTTTCTAACTTCAGGACTGGTATTTTTAGAGGCTTCACTTCCAGAACAACTCATACCTTAACCACTTCATGTGAGTAATTAGAAAAACTAGACCTACTAAGTGTAATGGGAAATAATAAAACATTCTGTTGTAGCTTCTATTTCAGTGCAACCTGCATTTTGTTTGTTTCTCTGCAGATGCAGGTCATTCAGAATCCACTCCGTTTCTGTTTTGTGTAAAAATTTTCGATTCCAGTTAGATCCGTTTGTCTCTAGCTACCGTACTTGACATAGTCTTTTGGGTTTCAACACGAAAACAACATCCTACAATGGTAGTCAATTTGTAAAGCTGGAAGACTGTGGAGTAGACTTGATCGGAGTGGATTGGGAACGACAGCGATGAGCAACATGGCCGACTTTGTTGCAGTTGTGGCATCTAGGAGGAGTGGAGGAACCAGTGGACGTGTCGTGCTTGGGAACCCAAGAGGAAGACGGGCGGGAATTGAGAGACTGGTTGACTGCCTGCTTGGTGTTGTAATACTTGACCGCTTCTGTAGTGACTGAATGGATGTCGTGAGGCTGAGTGGGGTTGGAAAGGTGATGAATCATGTGCTTCTTGAGACGGTTGGGAAGGAGGTTGAGGTAAACAGTGGAGAGGATACAGTCTGGATTTTGATGCACCCAGCATGGGCTTTGAAACGGTGAGTCGCTTGGAAGATGTTGGGGTCGTATGTGAGCTTAAGAAGGCCAAAGGCGAGTTGGATATGTGATTCTTCAGTTTGCAGTAGAGGTTCCAATGCAGCAAGAGCTGATTCCAAGGTTGTCATTTGGTCTGATGAGACAGAATGAAACTGCCGGCATGCCGCAGGATCAAGAGCATCTTCTATGATTTTGTATCAAGGTAGACCGGACCGGTTGACAAAGTGGTGTATCTCCTCCCACCATCTGGCGAAAGTGATGTCGTTGCTTCTGCTTGTGTGGACGAAGCGATAGACAGTTGGACTTGGGAGGTCGACCATAAGTTGAGGATGTGCACATTGTGGTTGTACATTCAGTGCAGAGCTGCTTGTAGCGATCAACGATCTGTTGGTGCTGCAGATGTTGTTGCTTGTCGCCCAGGGAAGGAGTTGTTGTTGTTGGTCGGCAGCTCAGTAAGCCATTTGTTGTTGTTAGGTGGCAGTTCAGTTGGCCATTTGTTGTTGTTGTTGAAGAATCTGTAGAAGTGTGGGCTGATTGGCTAGGAGGATCGGCAACAGGAGGCTTAGTGAGGGTGTGTATACGCGACACAGAAGGGAGGGGGTAGGCTGAATGACTGGAGCATCAAAGGGGGCACAGAAGAATGGGATGACG
>JASANB010005665.1:0-20096 GCA_030248155.1 Sabatieria punctata
ACCTCAACTTCAACCTCAACTTTACCAACCACAACTACCACTAGGACCACCACAGCTCCTACTACCACAACCACAACTGAACCACCAAACGTCATCGCTTATGGATGGTTAGAAAAACACCTGCCTAAAAGAGATCAACTTTTAATCCCACTTCCAAGAAGTCGCAAAATTCGTGCCATACATCCCTACAAACAATCACCACTTGCAAGAAAGTCCCAAGTGAAGAGCACCTATCCTTTGAAAACTACATACCTTCAACGAAGAGCAGTAAACTCACCGATCCCAAAGACTGATGGCATAGTTACAGGAGATCTGAATGCTGCCCAACTCACTGCATTGTCACTATCCCTTTCAAGAAATATGAAGTTCATGTACAAGCATGCCCTATTGAATGCCTGCCACTCAATGTCTACCATACTAGAAGTCCTTAAAAGCCTGATCATAGCAGAACCAACGTTAGCAATGAGAGCTGTTCTAAATAATCCCCATCTCTATGCTAGATCTTCAGGATTAGTAGTGGAAATTTGGCCCTGTCAACCCATACATCCGAAGACCTACAGCTTTTTGGCCATGAACACCACATGTTATAAAGAGATTCCTCTCTCTTTCAAACTAGAAGGTCAACCACACACTGGTTGGTTAGACGTCCAAACCAACATAGTCCATGCTTCTCCAAGTAGCCCACTCGAATGTTCTTTAGCTATGGAAACACCTGTTCGAATTGGAGACAAGACCTACCTCTACAGTCAGAAAACAGGCACTCTAAAGGAAGCTCCCAAAATACCAACTTTCCAACTTTACAAGTTTGAAGATGCCTTAAAATGGCCGATGAAGCCTACCATCTTTCGTTTAATTGTAATGCACAACTGGACGGAATTACAGACCGGAATTTCCTTGAATGATCTATTTTCCACGATGTCCCATCAACAAGAAGTTTTGAATCAACTAGGGCTTAGAGCTGAAGGTGACCCCAGGTCTGTCGCTCAAGACACAGCCGCTGGAATTACCGCAACTGGATATTGGTCTTTTCTTAAAGGAGGCCTCATTGATTGGTATCAAGTTTGGACGTTCTGCTGTTGTCTGCTTGTTACCATAGTCGTCTTCATCCAATGTTGCTGTCCACTTATCGTAGGTCAAGCACTCAATGTCAACATCCCTCAAAGCACCTCGCAAGCTTGGACTTGGACACGAAAGTTATGGATGGAAAGAAAAGGCGATTCCTATGAAACACAAGAAGCTCCACCTGTACCGCCTAGACCTAGAGAATACTCATCGTACAGTATGGAACCTGCAGAACGGAGAAGACTGCTAGCACCTAATACACCCATAGTTGAAATTGAAGATGAAGCTGGAATCAGCGTACCCCTACGTACTTTGAGAAGAATCCCCAGTAGATCAAAGACTGTTACCCTAAACCTAGACGATCAGATCGCCCATTACCAAGTTGGTCAGAACCGAAACCCTGCAATTCGAAAGAGCTACTCAATATGGCCACCTGCAACCTCTGCTGGAGAGATAAATGCTGTCCAAAGTCAAAAGAACCTAAGAATGCAAGCTGTGGTACCTGTTAAGGTGCAAGGTGTCAGAATACAAGCACTTTTTGACACTGGTGCAAACATGTCCTTGATTGACGACCACTACGCCACCAAATTAACACCCAAGCTTAAAGTAGAACCATTCTTGGATTGTGTGTCAATGACCGGCCAGAGCTTAGATGTCATTGGTTGTTACTACCTAGAAGTCCAATTTGGAAACAAGAAGATTTCCCACCTTGTTCATGTGTGCCGTGGATTAGACTACCCTTTTGTACTAGGAAGTGATTTAATTCGAAGATATGGCCCAATGCTGATTGATTTGGAAAATCAACTAATCGATGTTGATCATCATTGTTCTAAAGAAGGCCAACACAAAATCTACAACGGAAACCACACTGTACCTGTGGGACTAACACAACCATACAAAGAAGTGGAAGCATCAGTTGCACTCACTGATACCTACACAATAAGGCCCCGCTCCAGAATGATGGTCACGGGAGTAGTTAGTACAGATATCATGGAAGATGTCCTTTTTGAACCTGACCCTAAGTTCCTCGAACGATATGGTGTCCTTGCTGCCCGAGCTTTGGTAAAGCCAGAAGAAGGCCTCATCCCTATTCAAGTTTGTAACCCATTTGAAGCTCCCATGAAGCTCTATTCCGGATCAACTGTAGGCCAGGTAACACACATTAAAGAAGTTGGTGCTGAGAATGAAGACCAAACGGTAGGAACTGTCAATGGAGTCAAGTCCTTGCCTAGACAAGACAAATCAATGGAAGGCCTAAAAGACCCGCTGGAAGCTCTGGACCTATCAGAAGCTTGTCTAACTGAAGACCAGAAGACAAAGTTACTGGCACTTTTCCGGCAATATGAATGCGTCTTTGCTGTGGATGAGATGGATCTTGGAACCACGAATGCCGCCACATTTCACATAGACACAGGAGATGCTCCACCAATCAAGCAGTCCCCCTATCGATTACCGCTTGCCCTCAGAGATAGAACCTATGAACAGATAGAAAAGATGTTGGAACAAAAAGTAATCAAAGTAGCTAAAGGAAACTGGGCTTTTCCCTTGCTAGTTGTGGTCAAAAAAGATGGAACCCTACGATTATGCGTAGACTTTAGAAAGTTAAACGCCATAACACGCAACAAAGATGCAATAGCTCTACCTAGAATAGATGATGTCATCGACGCCCTAGGAAGAAACGGTGCACAATTTTACTCTGTCCTGGACTTAGCCTCCGGATACTGGCAGATGAAACTAGATGACGATTCTCAAGAGAAAGCCACCTTTACCTCACCATTTGGCCTTTTTAGCTTCACCAAACTTCCCTTTGGCCTCTCAGGAGCCCCTGCTGCCTTCAGTCGGATGATGTCCTCCATACTGACTGGATTGGAATTCAACTCTGTTGTAGTTTTCCTAGACGACATTTGTGTGTTCAGTCCATCGTTTGAAGCCCATTTGCAAGACTTACAGACAGTTTTCGAACGTCTTAAACAACACCACCTAAAGTTGAGAACCAAGAAGTGCTCAATTGCCAGACAAGAAGTGCAATATCTAGGCTACTTGATAACAAAAGATGGAGTCAAAATGGACCCAAAAAAGATCGAAGTTTTGCACAACTACCCTGTACCTCAAACAGCTGCAGAAGTTCATTCGTTTTTGGGCTTGGCCAACTTCTATCACAAGTTCATCCCCAATTTTGCTGCTAAAAGTCAAGAGCTGTACCACTTACTCAAACCTTCAGTTCAGTTTGCATGGAATGCCACCACACAGAGATCCTTTGATGCCCTCAAAAAAGCCATTACCAGCGAAGCAGTTCTAGCATACCCTGACATGCGGAAACCCTTCTACTTAGCTACTGATGCCAGTGATAAAGCAATGGGATGCATTCTTAGACAAAAAGATGACAAAGGAAACTTCAAGATCGTAGCTTGTGCAAGCAAGAAATTCCCACCAAGAAAGTCGCATTTAACAGTGCATGAAAAGGAAGGAGCAGCAGCAATCTTTGGCATAAAACACTTTCGCCCTTACCTGTATGGTCACAAATTCTATCTCATAACAGACAACTCAGCGATTGCCTACATCAAACAAACTGCCAAACCCAATAACAAATTGGGAAGATGGGCTGTAGTTCTCAGTGAACATGATGGCATGGAAATCATTCAGCGACCCGGGAAAGAACATCAGGACGCTGACTGCCTTAGCCGATTGGAAATACCAGGTGCAGAAGACCCAGAAAACCCAGAAAACAAAAAACAGATGCCCCAAGACAAAAACATCTGTGGCGCAATTACCACAAGATCAATGACAATGAGGCAACAAAACCCGGAAAAGGCGAAAACCAACACTTCGCCTGAACAAACGGTCAAACCAAAGCCAAAACCTGGTTTGAATGCTGACTTGAAAGGACTAAGAGAACTGCTTACACCGAAAACTTTTCAACCAGGGGAGGAAGAACTACCTGAAGAAATACACCTAGCTGACAGTCAAAGGAAAGACAACGATCTGTTAGCACTGATCCAGTACCTAGAAGATGGCACGATAGTTTATGATGACCCGAAAATTCAAGATTGGATTACAAAAAAGAGTCAAAAATTTCAGCTAATTGATGAAATTCTGTACTACATAGAAGACAACCCAGAAACTGAAAAAGAAAACCAAGACGAAGAAATGGACAAAGAAAATCAAGATGGACTACCTATACCAAGGATTGCCCTACCCAGAGCTTTTAGAAGACCGCTGTTAAAGGCATACCATGATGACCTGTTTGGAGGAGGCCATTTTGGCTATGAAAAGATGTATGGAAAGATGAAGCCCAGATTTTATTGGTCAAGCATGACACAAGACATTCTACAATATTGTAGAGTATGTCCAGCCTGTCAAGCCAGAAAACGGCCGAAACAAAGACTTCGACCTCCGTTGATACCATTTAAAGCAGACAGCCCCTTTCAACGAGTCAATGTTGACTTAGCTGGTCCTTTTATAGAAGGTTTAGACGGACAGAAGTGGCTAGTAGTATTTAGCGACTCCTACACAGGATGGCCAGAAGCCTTTGCCATAAGAGAACCCACAGCTGAAAAAGTAGCCCAATTGTTTGTGAGGGAAATTTTTGCGAGATTTTCCCCTCCGATGACCCTACTATCCGACCGAGGAAGACAATTCAACTCAAAGCTTATGCTGGAACTGACTGCCCTCTTAGGAACCAAGAAGACCTTCACTACTCCATTTCATCCAGCCACAGACAGTGCAGCAGAAAGAGCAATTGGAATCATTGTGAAAGCTGTGTCAGCTTATGTGTCTAACAATCAAAGAGATTGGCCCGAATTTATTCCAGGAGTCCTATTTTCGTACAGAGTTTCTCCAAATGCAACTACAGGTTTCAGTCCCTTTCAACTTGTAATGGGAAGACAGCCAAGGATGCCCACTGATTTAGCCCTTTCAACCAAGAAGAGCATCTATCAAATTGACCTAGAAGTAGAGATGTGCACGGGCACCTTTTTTTCGGCCCGGCCCGGCCCGGCGGGCCGATCAGGTGAGGCATGCCCGGCCCGCCATGCCCGACGGGCATCAAAATCGGGCCCGGCCCGGCCCGGGGGGCCTGAAAATGGTGCCCGGCCCGGCCCGGCCCGCCCAAAATCCGGCCCGGCCCTGTCCGGCCCGTTAATTTTGCTTTGTCTTACTAAATTTTTGTAAATTTGGCATGAATTTTCAGATTAAAAGCTAAATTTCATGTTAAGCTTTGGAAATTGGCATTTTAAAACAGCGAATTTCAAATTTATGCTTGCTTTTAATTAGAGTGCGAACTGGTATTGGGTTGTTTTCCAGCAATTGGATATTGGGGTTTTTTGTCATTGATAATGATACACAATGTACTGATACCATACAATGTACATTACATATCCAGGGCAGTAAGGGTGGTTGACACCCTTTTTAAAAGCCAGACGCAGAAGCTCAACCATATAAATCAAAGTGTGCACTTGAATCTAAGCCTCAGCTCCAAATTGAGACTTAAAATTAAGTTGGTCGGCAGGTGGGGTAAAAGCTTGTGTACGAACGGCACCAAGGCTGAAATTACTGTTAAAATAATTCTGCATAAGGTGGAACGGCGCGTATTTTGAATTCATTTGGGGCAATGCTAAGCTAATCAAGGTGTTCTTTTTTGTATTCTGCTGTTCTTTATACATGCACGACGGGCACCAAAATCGGGCCCGGCCCGACCCGGGGGGCGAAAAATGGGGGGAAAAGGGGGGGGGGGGGGGGGGGGGGGGGGGGGGGGGCGACCTAGAAGACTTCTGCCTAGATACGACCCACCGCCTCACAATAGCCTGGGAAATCGCTAGAAGGAACATAGCAAAGGCCCAAATAAAACAGAAACACTACTACGACCGCTTTGCAACGGCTGCCCATCCCTTTAAAGAAGGTGACCTGTTGAAAATATGGCGTCCATATACAGGAAAAGGGAAAACCCCCAAATTGGCCATTACTTGGTTTGGTCCATACGAAGTTCTAGAAACTGCACCTTCAAGAGTCAGAATTAGAAGATCGGATAAACCAGAAGACAGCGAAGGACATTGGGAAAATCTTAGTAACGTAAAAACGTTTCATCCTCCTGTACCTTTGCTGCCCTCAGAGAGGAAAATATGCCTGCCTCCACCTGAAGAAATGAAGAACTAATAGAACAGAAGCCCTAGAAAGACTGCCTGTAAACATGCCGACCATTATAGTGCATAATCGTCTATGAACTAGAGGCGTCCTGTACACACCCGAAAACTCGTCCACTGATGCCCTAAAAACGCGACGAAGTTTACTCACCCTGTCACCATAAAGAATTACACCGCCCATATCTCCGATAGCATCAGTTGCGCCCAGATTTACCGCACCTTTTTAAACGTTCTGTACAACCAGATTACACTTCGTAAAACTGAAGATGATCAGTAGTGATGGCCTAGCAGATTAGACAACCCGACCAGGCGACCTTGGACTGCCTTTAAAAACCCACCTTCAACAACAATTTTCATTCTGCCCTTTTCTCTCAAGAGAGACGTGTACTGAAACGTGTACTGAATCGACGACCCACTCCTACTCATAAGATGGCCCAAGCGCTGGCGAACCCTACGCATCCCCGGTCTCCACTCGGACGGCCATTCAACAGACCCAACTTCACTCTTAGTGGATTGGACCAATTTCTACAGGTCGACCAAATATCCACCCTGAAGCAAACAGGCAAAGAAAAACTTTTCTGTTCCATTCTTCTCATCAAAAGATACGATCGTGACGTCCAACAAGACAAGCCTTCAGTAGCCCTTTCCCTCGTCCAACGTCTGACCAACATTCTCCCGTTTGAAATTTTCGTCTATCTTTATGAGACGGCCTCCTATTTCTTTCAGGCCACCAAACATGCCTACCCCAGTAATTTCATTCTTCTAATTTTTGAACAAAAATACAGACTGCCTACTATGCCTCATTTTTTTCTTCAAGAAGTCAATAGAGTCTACCTTAACCAATTCCACCAACTAGCCAACCTTGAAGACCCTCAGTGGTATCCTCAATGGGTGGTCGATGAAATCCTGGCGCTCACAAACTTTCCACCAGCATACATATCAAGATATCCCCTGGCAGCCCTTCAAATCACTGGCGTTCGCAACGCCAATGATGTCTACTGCTGCATCGAGCACCAAGAACGCTCCCTTGCCATGGAACTTCAACCATGGGTACTTCCCAGTAATCGCTGGCCAATCCCCGAAACTCAGGAGACCTCACCACCCGCAGTCCCAGAACAACCTCTTCCAGCGGCGGCCACCCTAACTCCCCAACCGGAAACGAAAGACTGCCCATCCCCTCAACAAGTGGAAGCCTCCCTAGAAAACATTACTACTGCAGAAGTCTCTGACATAGCTGCCTCCCATTTCAATTCTGCAATTGCTGGCCACAGTGCAAACCAGACGGATAAGACGTCCCATTCCATGGAACAGACTCGCGACCAGGCTGTGCAGACTGAGAGCAATTGGCTCGCATTGATGGAATTCGCGATGACCAAGTTGAAGTGTAGTTAGAATTTAGCTATTGATATAGGAAAGTGATGATGAAAATAAAGATTGTTGCTTATGAGCGCGTTGATGTTTGCTTATGGCTTGCTAGAGGACCTCCCTCTAAACAGCAGGGGAGGATTGTAAGAGTTTAATTGCGTTGACAGAATTAACCGCCGATCTGCCGGCATCATTACGTAGATTAGGACCTGTTTAGTAGGCCGCTCTAACCTGTTTTGTAGTAAAGTGTAACGTATGAGTTTATTTAAGGCCGCCGCACAGTCGGCGAGACACTTTAGTACTATTCTATGTCAGAATAAAGACGTCCTATTATATACCTCGGCAACTGCGGTCACAGGGGCACCATATATGGTACCGGTACCTGGGGGTGGGGTACCATTTTGGGTCCCGCACGGGGGGGTGTGGTATTACCATGGGGTGGGCTCGGGGGGGGGGGGGCGTTATGTGGGTGTTCTATGGATCGTGCGGCCGGCTTGCTGGGGTGGGGGGGGTATATTGGGTGTAGTTGTTGGGTTGATGGTTTAAACGCGTAAGTTGGTTGTGTGTGTGTGTGGGGTGTGGGGGGGGGTGGGAAGGGAGGTTGGTTACTAATAATTAAAAACATAATATTTAAATATAAAAATTAAAAAAATATAAATTTTTTAATTTCTGTTTTTTTGTTATTCTTTTTATTTTTTTTAATTTTTAATTTTCTGTTTGGATAACAGGCTAACCAGGTGTCTGTAAGCTTTTTTCATGGACATTTTTCGAAGTCCTGGGTCACGGTTACTGTCTTTTAACAGAAAAATACAACCATTTTCAAAAAATTGAAAAAATATTTGAAAAAAATTGCATAATTGAAATTTTCCGAGGTTCCATAATTTAATTGAAAATATAATTGTAATTGAAAATAATGGAAAACTATTTCAATTAATTTAATTGAAATTAAAAATGGAGCCCATAATTTAATTGTAATTGAATTGAAATTCAAATTCCATAATTTTACATCACTAGTTGGGACTGGGAGGCTTGACGTTGGTCAGGGGCTGAGCCCAAATTCTGAGGTTGGTAACTAAAGAACGCTCAAAAAATCGTAAAAAGCGCTAATTTTGGCTCAAATACAGCTAAAAAGTGCTGTTTTACTGACAATTTAGTGCCTGAAATTTTAAGAGTCAGTCTCTGATTCGATCGAGTCTCCGCCCTTATCCCTATGTCAAGTTGAAAATCGAACTTTTGCGTAGAGACCTGTGCGTTGGTGTATTACGAGGCATTCATGAGTTATGTTAAACCTGAAAAGGGTTTATGGATTTGACACTCCATTCCCGAGATACAAGCCGCCAAAAATCGGCCCGCTTAACTATGGGACCAAAATTCTCAATTCTAATTTCTTTCGTACCAATAAGAGTTGGGACTAAAAAATTGGGGATTTTAGGTAACTTTTTGAGTAGTTTAAGAATTTTTGGTCCAAAATTATTTTTGAGTAAAAAATTTTTTTTGCGACCACTTTGGCCGGCCCTAGCTCGTCTGGAACCCCCCTACACAGTTTTTTTTTATTTCAGAATTTTGTAGCGCTATCAATTTGCCAGACTTTGGTGTAAAGCATTTTGGGCTGCGACCCGACATTCGTGAGATATTCGCCTCCGAATGGCCAAAACCGTGCAGAATTTGCTAGTTTTGCAGTACACAAAGCTACGATGCCGGATTACTTTCATTGTAATAAGAGTTGGGACTAAAAAATTGGGGATTTTAGGTAACTTTTTGAGTAGATTAAGAATTTTTGGTCCAAAATTATTTTTGAGTAAAAAAATTTTTTGCGACCACCTTTGGCCGGCCCTAGCTCGTCTGGAACCCCCCATACACAGTTTTTTTATTTCAGAATTTTGTAGCGCAATCAATTTGCCAGACTTTGGTGTAAAGCATTTTGGGCTGCGACCCGACAATCGTGAGATATTCGCCTCCGAATGGCCAAAACCGTGCAGAATTTGCTAGTTTTGCAGTACACAAAGCTACGATGCCGGATTACTTTCATTGTAATAAGAGTTGGGACTAAAAAATTGGGGATTTTAGGTAACTTTTAGAGTAGATTAAGAATTTTTGGTCCAAAATTATTTTTGAGTAAAAAATTTTTTTGCGACCACCTTTGCCCGCCCTAGCTCGTCTGGAACCCCCATACACAGTTTTTTTATTTCAGAATTTTGTAGCGCAATCAATTTGCCAGACTTTGGTGTAAAGCATTTTGGGCTGCGACCCGACAATCGTGAGATATTCGCCTCCGAATGGCCAAAACCGTGCAGAATTTGCTAGTTTTGCAGTACACAAAGCTACGATGCCGGATTACTTTCATTGTAATAAGAGTTGGGACTAAAAAATTGGGGATTTTAGGTAACTTTTAGAGTAGATTAAGAATTTTTGGTCCAAAATTATTTTTGAGTAAAAAATTTTTTTGCGACCACATTTGGCCGGCCCTAGCTCGTCTGGAACCCCCCATACACAGTTTTTTTATTTCAGAATTTTGTAGCGCTATCAATTTGCCAGACTTTGGTGTAAAGCATTTTGGGCTGCGACCCGACATTCGTGAGATATTCGCCTCCGAATGGCCAAAACCGTGCAGAATTTGCTAGTTTTGCAGTACGGTTTTGGCCATTCGGAAGCGAATATCTCACGAATGTCGGGTCGCAGCCCAAAATGCTTTACACCAAAGTCTGGCAAATTGATAGCGCTACAAAATTCTGAAATAAAAAAAACTGTGTATGTGGGGTTCCAGACGAGCTAGGGCCGGCCAAAGGTGGTCGCAAAAAAATTTTTTACTCAAAAATAATTTTGGACCAAAAATTCTTAATCTACTCAAAAAGTTACCTAAAATCCCCAATTTTTTAGACCCAACTCTTATTACAATGAAAGTAATCCGGCATCGTAGCTTTGTGTACTGCAAAACTAGCAAATTCTGCACGGTTTTGGCCATTCGGAGGCGAATATCTCACGATTGTCGGGTCGCAGCCCAAAATGCTTTACACCAAAGTCTGGCAAATTGATTGCGCTACAAAATTCTGAAATAAAAAAAACTGTGTATGTGGGGTTCCAGACGAGCTAGGGCCGGCCAAAGGTGGTCGCAAAAAAATTTTTTACTCAAAAATAATTTTGGACCAAAAATTCTTAATCTACTCAAAAAGTTACCTAAAATCCCCAATTTTTTAGTCCCAACTCTTATTACAATGAAAGTAATCCGGCATCGTAGCTTTGTGTACTGCAAAACTAGCTAAATTCTGCACGGTTTTGGCCATTCTGAGGCGAATATCTCACGATTGTCGGGTCGCAGCCCAAAATGCTTTACACCAAAGTCTGGCAAATTGATTGCGCTACAAAATTCTGAAATAAAAAAAACTGTGTAGGGGGGGGGTTCCAGACGAGCTAGGGCCGGCCAAAGGTGGTCGCAAAAAAAATTTTTACTCAAAAATAATTTTGGGCCAAAAATTCTTAAACTACTCAAAAAGTTACCTAAAATCCCCAATTTTTTAGTCCCAACTCTTATTGGTACAAAAGAAATTCGAGTTGAGAATTTTGGTCCCATAGTTAAGCGGGCCGATTTTTGGCGGCTTGTATCTCGGGAATGGAGCGTCAAATCCATAAACCCTTTGCAGGTTTAACATAACTCATGAATGCCTATTAGTACACCAACGCACAGGTCTCTGCGCAAAAGTTCGATTTTCAACTTGACATACCAAGACTCGATCGAATCAGAGACTGACTCTTAAAGCATTGGAAAAATTCGCTGAAAAAATTACTTGACATGCCAGACAATCGGAGGGGTGTCTGAAGCTCATCTCGGGGAGGTTTGGCCAATGTACTTCGGTGGCTACAGACCCCCTGTTACTTGTACATGTAAGCCCAAAATGTACGTACAGTATATTGACTGTAAGTAACTCCAAAGGTTGCAGAGATATACACAGTTTACCAAAACGCTAAAAATGGTGTTTAGTTTTCTGGGGGAGGGTTGAAATGACTCTGAACCAACTCAAAACCGATTTGGCTGACATTCACAGATGTTAAAAAACCTGGGGACATCGATTCTGATACTTGTGGAAACTGAAAAGCTACTGGAATGCCATGCAAACGATCTGTGAAATCCACCATGAAGCCTTCGATGCATGCTTAGTCAGGCTTCACAGTAGCAACTTTAGCAAGTTCGAGTTTCACAGTGGTATGGTATCGGGTTTTTCGTATAAACGAAATAGTTCCCCCTGGGCGTATATTTGGAAAACCTTTCTAAATAGACACGCATTGGCGGTTATTGCAAAAATTCAATTCACAGACAGACAGTGCTCAGAGAGTTTTGTCCTTTTCAAATAAACGCCCATGTACAGTACTTTCCAAACAGCCTCCTCTGGGCGCTTATTTAGAATAGAATTGAATTTGTGAAAAGTCACAAAACTAAATAGCGCCCATGGGCGTTTTTTACGAAATTGCTGGTAGTAGAATGCAGTCAAGTAGGTGGCATAACCAATTTGGTGGTCACACTAATTACGCAAAGCAAATCACAGAGTATCCATACAGCGTCACAGAACTGCTGACCACGAATAAACCAAAATACTCCATTTCAAGGCGCTACCAAAATTTCTTTTTAATTTTGTGGGTTTTATACTGGCACTAATATGTGACATCTCTATATTAAATTAATCTATGAAGCAAGCTCTTTTTGGTGCCATAAAGCATCTTGCGATTGGGCTCGATTTGACAGAATGGCATTCATTTGAAGAGGATGGTTCAGAACGAAAAAGTCGAAAAATGCAAAATTTTGACGACCACCCAAACTTCAGAGGGTATGAAGTGCCCGTCTACCAACGATGACCCCCCAATATTTTTTAATGGATCGATAGCTTATGTCCTTGACTATTTGGTGCTTGAAAAGCTCATAGTTGGCACTACTGTTGGAAAGTCCGGGCTTTCGAAAACAGGTTCAGGTTCAGGTCAAGTCCAAGCGCAAAATTTCAGGTTCAAGTCCAGGTTCAAGTCCGGTTTAAAAAAGACCTGGACAATAGGTTCAGGTTCAAGTCCTTTTCAAGCGTGAAATTTTACGTAAAATTTTCATTTCTGAAGTGTGCTTGCTGAAACAACAAGCCGTTTTCGAGTTATTCTATTTTTAAAAAGATTTAAAAATTTCATTTCGCCATAAAACAATTAAGCGACATAAGCCAACTTGGCACGTACAGTTTTTGAGTAAAGTGTGATTGAAATTTTCAGGTGCCAAAAAATCGCACTTTTTGAGGCTTTCCCTGAAAATGAAGGGCGTCATGAGATTCAGAAACCCCGTTTTGATAAGATAAAACTGTTCAATCCTATAAATTCGGAAGGAAAAATTTGCCTTGCCTCTAAACGTTCCCCCGTCTATAACTCCTGTGCAAATCGAGATACCGAAATTCTGACGTTAGATTCGTTTTTCTGATCAAAAACTAATCTAGAATATCTATTGTACAAATTCCATAAGTGATTTTGAATATTTTTTTGACCCGCAGGAGTACCAATTTTGGCCCGTTTTCTCCTGCAGAGACAATTAAGGCAAAAATTCACTTTTAATATAATTGAAATTATAATTTACTTGTATTAGTAAATTTCTAAAAAGTATAATTAAAATTATAATTATAATTTACTTAGCAACAGTAGTCGACAGCTCCAGATTGGCATTCTCAAAGAAAAAAGCAGTGATACATTTTGTGATAGCATCGTTTTGTGTACAATATAGGAATAGTTATCATAAAATATATTTTAGGTGTTGTATGTATTCTGCCACTGCCATCAGCATATTCATGAATGTGTTCTTGTCGGCGGAGGAATTTCGCTTCCCAATTTACGCGGCCTACGGAGGACCACAAGTTCCCAAATTTGCACAACGGCTGATCAAACCGTGGAATATTTATTGGGAGGACCACCAGAGCGATTTGTCTGAACTACTGTCTGCTTCGTCCAAAAGGTGGGAATCCGTGGTCATTGCGCCGGACGAGCTGAGACGAGTGTAGAGTTGAGGTTACTACGATTTGGCGGATCAAGGTGTTTGCTTTTATTTGATAGTGTTGCTGCATAATAGATCTGTGAAACTGTTGCTGCAATTGTAGAATTCGATCCAAGTATTTTGCAAGTTGGTTATGTGAGTCGCTGCCCATCCGTTAAGATTGTCTAGGATGACTCTATTGCAATCTGCAATCTCAATGCAATTTAGAATCTCTATGTATACTGTTACAAGCTGCGGTTATCTATCGGACGGGATGTAATATCGGACGGTTTTCCATGTATTCCTGAAAATCAATTGACTATCGTAAGACGCGATCATGAATTTCATACTTCCTAAATTTATGGTACTCGGATAGTTTATTTTTTTTAAAAGTTTAAAAAGTTTATTACAACGCATATGAACACCGGGCAGACCAGTGCCGTCCTATGCGGGGAATACCCCTTTCGATTTACACTTTTGCTTACTTTTAGGCTGACGATTTGAATTAGGATTACTTCATGTTATAGTTCACGTTTTGACTGAATATTAGGCTTAAGTGAAACAGATCAGTCGTCCTATCAATGGGGCAAGTCAGAATTGTCCAGGTTTAAATATACTAGCCCAGCCCATTGCAACGAATTTATTAAAAGTTTTTTCCTAGCAGGCTGGGACATCTGAGAACCAATGATTATACCTGCACGGTAAAAAGAAAACTGTAAACTTACAAAAAAAAACCTGTGATCTCGGATTCCAATATTCTTGCAAACTTTATTTACAGTTCTTATGCTTAACTTTACATACATCATATGTAATGTTACAGTGAATTCCCTGTGATCCCGGATTCCAATATTCTTGCAAACTCTATTTACAGTTCTTATGCTTAACTTTACATACATCATATGTAATGTTACAGTGAATTCCCTGTGATCCCGGATTCCAATATTCTTGCAAACTCTATTTACAGTTCTTATGCTTAACTTTACATACATCATATGTAATGTTACAGTGAATTCCCTGTGATCCCGGATTCCAATATTCTTGCAAACTCTATTTACAGTTCTTATGTTTAACTTTACATACATCATATGTAATGTTACAGTGAATTCCCTGTGATCCCGGATTCCAATATTCTTGCAAACTCTATTTACAGTTCTTATGCTTAACTTTACATACATCATATGTAATGTTACAGTGAATTCCCTATGATCCCGGATTCCAATATTCTTGCAAACTCTATTTACAGTTCTTATGCTTAACTTTACATACATCATATGTAATGTTACAGTGAATTCCCTGTGATCCCGGATTCCAATATTCTTGCAAACTCTATTTACAGTTCTTATGTTTAACTTTACATACATCATATGTAATGTTACAGTGAATTCCCTGTGATCCCGGATTCCAATATTCTTGCAAACTCTATTTACAGTTCTTATGCTTAACTTTACATACATCAATGTTACAGTGAATTCCCTGTGATCCCGGATTCCAATATTCTTGCAAACTCTATTTACAGTTCTTATGCTTAACTTTACATACATCATATGTAATGTTACAGTGAATTCCCTGTGATCCCGGATTCCAATATTCTTGCAAACTCTATTTACAGTTCTTATGTTTAACTTTACATACATCATATGTAATGTTACAGTGAATTCCCTGTGATCCCGGATTCCAATATTCTTGCAAACTCTATTTACAGTTCTTATGCTTAACTTTACATACATCATATGTAATGTTACAGTGAATTCCCTGTGATCCCGGATTCCAATATTCTTGCAAACTCTATTTACAGTTCTTATGCTTAACTTTACATACATCATATGTAATGTTACAGTGAATTCCCTGTGATCCCGGATTCCAATATTCTTGCAAACTCTATTTACAGTTCTTATGTTTAACTTTACATACATCATATGTAATGTTGCAGTGAATTCCCTGTGATCCCGGATTCCAATATTCTTGCAAACTCTATTTACAGTTCTTATGTTTAACTTTACATACATCATATGTAATGTTACAGTGAATTCCCTGTGATCCCGGATTCCAATATTCTTGCAAACTCTATTTACAGTTCTTATGCTTAACTTTACATACATCATATGTAATGTTACAGTGAATTCCCTGTGATCCCGGATTCCAATATTCTTGCAAACTCTATTTACAGTTCTTATGCTTAACTTTACATACATCATATGTAATGTTACAGTGAATTCCCTGTGATCCCGGATTCCAATATTCTTGCAAACTCTATTTACAGTTCTTATGTTTAACTTTACATACATCATATGTAATGTTACAGTGAATTCCCTGTGATCCCGGATTCCAATATTCTTGCAAACTCTATTTACAGTTCTTATGCTTAACTTTACATACATCATATGTAATGTTACAGTGAATTCCCTGTGATCCCGGATTCCAATATTCTTGCAAACTCTATTTACAGTTCTTATGCTTAACTTTACATACATCATATGTAATGTTACAGTGAATTCCCTGTGATCCCGGATTCCAATATTCTTGCAAACTCTATTTACAGTTCTTATGTTTAACTTTACATACATCATATGTAATGTTACAGTGAATTCCCTGTGATCCCGGATTCCAATATTCTTGCAAACTCTATTTACAGTTCTTATGTTTAACTTTACATACATCATATGTAATGTTACAGTGAATTCCCTGTGATCCCGGATTCCAATATTCTTGCAAACTCTATTTACAGTTCTTATGCTTAACTTTACATACATCATATGTAATGTTACAGTGAATTCCCTGTGATCCCGGATTCCAATATTCTTGCAAACTCTATTTACAGTTCTTATGCTTAACTTTACATACATCATATGTAATGTTACAGTGAATTCCCTGTGATCCCGGATTCCAATATTCTTGCAAACTCTATTTACAGTTCTTATGTTTAACTTTACATACATCATATGTAATGTTACAGTGAATTCCCTGTGATCCCGGATTCCAATATTCTTGCAAACTCTATTTACAGTTCTTATGCTTAACTTTACATACATCATATGTAATGTTACAGTGAATTCCCTGTGATCCCGGATTCCAATATTCTTGCAAACTCTATTTACAGTTCTTATGCTTAACTTTACATACATCATATGTAATGTTACAGTGAATTCCCTGTGATCCCGGATTCCAATATTCTTGCAAACTCTATTTACAGTTCTTATGTTTAACTTTACATACATCATATGTAATGTTACAGTGAATTCCCTGTGATCCCGGATTCCAATATTCTTGCAAACTCTATTTACAGTTCTTATGTTTAACTTTACATACATCATATGTAATGTTACAGTGAATTCCCTGTGATCCCGGATTCCAATATTCTTGCAAACTCTATTTACAGTTCTTATGCTTAACTTTACATACATCATATGTAATGTTACAGTGAATTCCCTGTGATCCCGGATTCCAATATTCTTGCAAACTCTATTTACAGTTCTTATGCTTAACTTTACATACATCATATGTAATGTTACAGTGAATTCCCTGTGATCCCGGATTCCAATATTCTTGCAAACTCTATTTACAGTTCTTATGTTTAACTTTACATACATCATATGTAATGTTACAGTGAATTCCCTGTGATCCCGGATTCCAATATTCTTGCAAACTGCTTTTACAGCTGCTAGGCATAAGTTTACAACTGCCACCTGTAACTTTCCCTCTTATTTACAATTTTCGGCATGTAAACTTTACCTACAGCTTGTAGCTAGCTACACAACAAGGTAACAGTTGTAGTCTAGAACAACAACTTGGACGCGAACAGAGTTACTGTACAGTTTCTAACACTAAACTAAATCAATTAAAACCGTATAATGATGAGGTCAAAATTGTAAAGCAACGACAGATGACAAACACCGGACAAGACAGGGTATCACATAGCCTGGACAGAAAAACCGGAATACAAACATTTCACGTTTTTGCAGACTGATGCTCACCTGTTATCACCAACCTGTTTGCCAACAGCTGCTAATTAGGAAAATTGCAATCTATTTTTGAAATTTTCTGTCCAGAATACTGCTGCGAGATCCTTGCTGCTTTCCTTGCTTCTCCGTCTTTCGAGCTTCTTTTACCGGAACTTGGAAATCCACTCTAAAATCCGTTGCTTAAATGGGCATGTAATGTAGTGCATGTAGTTTAAAACGTAGACTGCAGTACTCACCTCCTCGTTAGTAAAGCCAACGGGATATAAGCAGAGCAGAGCGAAAGTGCGTCAACTTTGTAGAACATGTGTGAAGACAAATAAACCCACTACAAAGCTATAATAATTGCTCGGATTTACCTGGAAATCAAACTCAATGAATGAATACGTATGGACGAATAATGATATAGCAGCATACCGAACTTTCGAACGATACAAGACATAGCAGATCCGATGCACGCCAGATGGAGTCTGCGGTCGGTAAAGCAGACAAGGAGCCTCTGCTCTTCGCCAACGGAGTCAGACCAATTATTAGACAACAACGGCCACTGGCTAAGCGGCTCAGCCGCCTTCCAAGGGAGATAAGCAACAGGCCTGTGTGTCACCGGCTAAATATGCGCTTGCCAGCTTTACAGCGCGCCACCTAATTCAAACGAATCTCCGAATACCTCTCAGCCTCACAGTCAGACATACCTGTATGCAATCGACTACATACTTCATTCCAATTAGGAAGTCTGCAGCTTTCCCAACCACCAATGGCACGGTGCTTGCCGTTAGTATATTAAAAAATCTTTAGATTAGAAATTCAGAGCACCGAAAATTACCCATAAAAAGCATTTTCAAACAAATATTTCACTTGCAGGTACGTAAGTTTACAGAAACATTTTTACAGTTACGTTTGCTGTTAAGCAAACCAACACCTGGCTGACTGTACAGTAACCGTGTTAGCTTTGTATTTCTGGCATACGTCTGCTTTTGTGCCATTCTAACAGTGCTAATATTGCAACTTTACGAAATCACAGTGACTTTACTTAAACCTACTGCTAATTTACTTAGCATTTCCTTTCCTTTACTGTAAAGTTACATTACGTACGTAAGAGTACTACAAACCTGTTTGTTTACAGTTATTTTTCATGTAATATCACCACAAAAATTAGGTAAGCTTACATGTAGCAGCTTGTAAACAGGTTTACATAAAAATTTGCGTAAAGATACCGTGTACCAGTATGTATGTTTACAAAATCTTTTTACCGTGTGGCAGTTAACTAATGGACATCTCCACTTGCACATCACAAATAGCAGTTCATCACCACTAACGCCAATTAAACCAACACCCGGATTCACCTGCTAAGCAGAAAGGGAACCGGACTTGTAGGAACCTCCCAACGCCCAGTCAGCGATCAGCGAGTAAACGTGCAAATCATTGAGCTCACAGCAAGTGTGACTTGGTTATGTAAACAAAGTTTTCAATCTTGTGGCTGTGCGTAGTCTCCAATTTATTGATAAATGTCTTTCATTTGCTGTCCATTGTCGGTGAGCGACAATGCCTTTACTCTGCACCAAAACAGCACAGCCAGGCCCGCTGGCATCAGAATAAACTGTCTTCTCAACAACTACCATATTTTACACAACTCCACATAAAAAACACAACACTGAACTGATAATATAGCGAAACGATGAATATGTTTGTAGCGATGTGTATTGCCAGCGAGAGCATCAGTAGCACGTACAAAGTTCATGATACCAGAAGTAAACAAACAGTAAAACTTCAAATTTTACAGCCGAGCTGAGCGATAGTTTACACATGCACCTTACATAAGAGAAAGCGGTAATGGACTGATTGCATCTACCTGGAGAGTTGAAAATGGCTGGTTAGCAATAGGGAGTGGACAAAGAAGAGCTTTGGGAGTATAGTTCGTCTTTTTGTAAGCTGCACAGGCATCACAGTTCTTTAAAAAATTATGAATGTCGGCACGCCATCCACACCAATAAAAATAGGAACTTACCGCTGGCTGCAATTTGGCCATCCCAAAATGCCCCCTTCTGCGAGTATAATTCGCACGAGCGATCGGGGTGCAACTAAAAGAGGTTTTTGATTACCAAGTATCAAAGGTTGCTTTGAAGTAAAAAATTCCTAGATTTAATCAGTAGTCGTTTAGCTAAAACAAATGTTGTTATACGGCGGGAATCTATCGGAAGCCCTGTTCATTTGAATTGTTTGTTTACGGTTTTCGACGCGAATTTATTGAGTAGATAGATACTGTAGTGTCATTTTACCGTCCGACTGGTATGGGTCATAGTTGCGTCAATTAGTATATCACTTTGGTAGGGTGGCTGATTTGTTTAACTTGAGCGTAACCACAGGTTTAAAGCTCGATTAGAGCATGAACTAATGCTTAAATTAAATCCTCATTCTAAAGCTGAGCCCAATACTACGCACAAGCGTAAATATATATCGGTAATTGCGATGTGGGGGGTACTGTCCGAGTACAAAATTTTCGGCAGCTTTTTCACCAAGGGCGTAAGCAGGTACCGCGTTACGGTAGTTACTTGATTTTCAGGAAAAATTACAGGGCTTCCGATAGAATCCCGC